>JAJSRW010002897.1:0-27532 GCA_022414725.1 Microglena sp. YARC | reverse complement strand
ATATCGAGCAGATCATGCTGGCGTATATATGTGATGACAGAGCGGAGAGAGCTGCTGCGAATATGGGGAAATTTTTCTCTTTCTCGCAATGATGGACAATTGACAGCAGGAGCAGCAGCAGCAGCATTCGTCTTCGTCAGTTATAGCCACGCAACAGAAAAGTGCCAACGACTGAACTATCTAGTTAGGTGTAGCCGTGTAGCTAGCTTTCTAGTATTGAAAGATGTAGCAAGAATATTAAAGTATTGGAATATAGAATATATCCGCAAAAGGGTCTGAAGTTAATATATAGCATATATATATATATAAGTTTTGGATATAAAGAATAAAGTCGAACCTCAACAGTTGCTCATATAAATTTTGATCACCATATGTATTTGATTGCCGATATGTATATACAGTGGTGAAGCTAGGATCCAATGATCCAATTTGAGGAGAGCCAACTGGACAAATGATTACGATCATAAAAATATAGCGTAAAAAATATATGCCAATTTTAAGACTCTCATAACAATAATATATCACAACAATGTTAAAAAAATGATAATACATGACATAGGCATGTAACTATAGAACATATATTTGTTCATATCAATCCAATCTTAGTACTGAGTAGACAAATTGTACGCATAGAAAAAAATAAATCTTAGCAAAATGAAAAACCAAATTTCAAATAATATTTTAGAAATTAGAAATTTAAATTTTAACAACCTAATGATGTAAACTAGCTTATACAATTACATGTTGCCTTTTTCCTTGAGGTAATGGGGTTGTTTAATCGGCTCCTCCAGCCTGCATGCACTACTACGGAAAGACACATACAGGTCAGCACTATAGGTCCTGAAACGGCTAAAATCGGCATATATAGTATTTTTCCCACCTCTATAGACTGAAAATGAAAAACCAACATCTTTAAGTGATTATAGGTGTCGGTTCGATAAAAGAGCGACACAATACTATAGGTGCCTTTTTTTGAAAAAAACCAACACATATAATTTATTAATGTACAGGTTAATTAAAAATTCGAACGTACAATATATTAAAAGGTGTTGGTTTTTAAAACCCCGCACCCGTAAAAACTAAGCCATGCAGACCGCTTGTTCTTATCCTCCTGAGCACCTGAGCGAATAAGAAGCGGAGGACCGGCCTCTCTCTCTCTCGTGCATGCCTCTCACGCGCGCCTCTTGTCTTTTCTCGCGGCACTCTCCCCTTCACCAGATCCGGTAGGAGGGGAGGCAGCGGCGGCGGCAGCGTGAGGAGAAGCGATAGCAGCGATAGGCGGTGACGGGAGGGAAGGTGGTGGCAGCGACGAAGCCCTCCCCGACATCGGCCGCTTTTAGTGTTTTTATTGTTCTTAGTGTTCTTGGATGTTCTTGGATTGGGTCATAGTGATGTAGAATTGCTCGATGCATAGCTCGATTCAAGCTAATGCATCGAGCTGGCTATTTTTTTTATTCGTGGAACCTCAAAGGTGCCGGTTCCAAGACCGGCACCGCAACCGGCACCTATGTCCGCTCCACGTCAGTGCTGCCTTCTTGGTGTCGATTGGGAAATCCAGCACCTTCGTGGGGTTTCAAATTAAATTAGCACCAATTAAGATTTGTGTAGTAGTGTTGGCTTCTAAGATGTGAAACAAATGCAAATTATAATTAACCAAGGCATATAAATGAAAATGCATACATACAAATTATATATATAAAGGTTTTGAAGTGTAAATGGTTGTGGTAGTACTGGAGCTCACACGCAGTCGCAATCACCAAGCTAGTTGTTTTAAATCTAACCAAGCATACATATATGTGGACTTCCCCGGCCCCATTCCAAAAAATTTTGAACATTGACTAATGCCTTCAACTTTATAAATATTATATTCCATATAATCAGCAAAATTACTAAACAGACATACAGTAAAACCTTAGATAGATTAACGGACCATGCATGGGAAATGCAAAGGTTGGGAACTTCTATTAAGGTGCATTCTGAGAGAGAAGGTTGGTAACTTCTCTTCGATAGATTTATATTTCCACTGAAATATGATGTGTCTCTACTCCTCTTTTAGTTACTTATATGTCCCAGATAGATACTGATAGATCGAGCTTATCAGATTTAACTAACGCTTCCAAGGTGGCTATTAAATACCTTCACTAATATAATTGTTCGTCTAGCTAATTAAAATATATATAGATTAATGTCACATGGCAAGAGCAACGTCTGATGTAGTACATAGAGCCGTAGTAGGAGAACACTAGTATTCCTTTCCACCCACTTGGTTTGTTCCATCGCTAGAATCAATTTGATATTTTTGTACTTTATATACTTTGTCAAAGTAGGCTTATCTAATAAAAAGGCAAAACGGCTATATGTGATCTAAGAAGTCCTACAGAATAGGGTCCACCGCTTTGTGGGTCGGTGGAGACATGGTCTAGTTGCATATTAACTTCATCCAATAGTCTATATTATGTTTAAGCGAATGTACTTCAACAAAACATTTGCAGCATCAACGATTTATTCTCTCTTTCTTGTAATTAGATAACGTACTTGTGGATATCTGTGTGTTGTTTTGTTTTTGTGTGCGTTTGCTTGTAATCAGAAAAAATGCCCAGTTAGACTAAATTAAGAGTTAATTGTAACTTGGTCTACCATTTGTTACATTTACTTTGGGCCATCCTCTAGCTAATATTTTTATTTGAGACAAGTTGTTATACTTATTTGGACCATCTCCAGGAAGGGCTTATTCGGATTAGAGGACTTCACAGGTCTTTTCGAGGAATATTGTGCATACGATTTTTTTCCTTTCCTATCATTCGGATCATGAAAACTGGTTGTAGAAAATCCAAAGGAAAGTTTCCTTTGATACTGATTTCAAAGAAAAAGTACATGAAAAATCGGTCCACCTCAAGCTCTTTTTGGCTTCTTGGATGCAAATCCTAGGCAATCAACTCGCTGTGATCCGAATGCCCTTAGCTTTTGTATTCCTTTTATTTTTCATTTTCTCTATTTTACGCTTAGATTCCTTTTCTATTCCTATACTTTTCCTATGTTATTGCTATATCCTATAATCCGAATGAGCCCTTTCTTCTCTAGCTGCATCTAGTCATCTATCCTCTAATAATCTTGCAAAGAATAACCTACAAGTAAGTCGATTGTTGGTTTAAGTTTTGATATGATTAATGCCATTGATGTGCTCGGGGAAAGTTTTTTATATAGTCCAAACTGAAACAAAGGCATAATAAAATAATCTAAAATAAAAATATAGGTTAAGTGTGGTTCATAATAAAACTTTGATAATAAAAGTGAGCCCTTAACACAATTCACTCATTTAAAAATATTCATATAATTTAAGGATAAAGTTATTTTATTAGTACACATGTAAATGTTGAGTATGCACCTCTACAAGAAATCGTTGGTATCTCCAGCAATCCTAATGGTGCATATATATGATCTATGCTGTATGATGTACCTGTATGTTGAGTCTGTATGTTGAGTGGTGTGTCCCCGATGTGCCTTAGGCCTTATTCTATTAATCTCCTTGAGGGAGGGATTAGAGGGGATTTATTCCACACCTATTGTGGCGTGGAATTATTCCCCCTCAATCTCCTCCAACCTTCTTCAATCCCCTCCAAACTGAACAAGGCCTAAAGGAAGTACTATATTAAAAAAAAATCGACTAAATCAATCTCTGGCGAGACGCTGGCAGTGTGCATTAATTTTACCAAGGCCATAAAATTATTTGAAGTATTGTCCATAGAAGTTAAATTTTTCATGCATAAGGACAATTTTATTTAGTGTATTTTGTGCTTCCTAGCTCTTTGTTGATGTCTACTTTTCAGAAGATGTAGTAAGACTTGTTTGCTTGGTAGCAAATGATCCAATTGGCCACGGTAGTTTTAGGGTTTTATCTCTGCGGACATAACAGTAGCAGCAGCAGCAGCAGCGACGTCTATCAAATTCAGTGTTAGTATCTCCGCAGAATTAAGAACGAAAACAAATCCACGAGTCCATTTGTTTCTATAATAGGCTTATTACTTGGCTGGCATGGGCTGGTGGATGTTGCAGCCGCCGCGCACTGTTCCGATTAACTATCGCGTAGCCACTACCCCGATAGCTGAACATGCGGCCTAATAAATTTACTGACAGTATATGTATATACTATTAGTATAAATGATCTAACGGTGTAGATTAATTTGATCTTTCACTTAAATAGTTCATAGCATAAAATTTAAAAGTGTAATTTTGTCTTTCTTTCTTATTGCACGATATCATTTTTGTTAAAAATGAAAGTAGTTAATCTAAATAAAAAAATTGGTACTATTATCAGGCTCGCTCGTACGAATATGTTAACCTAGCTAGCAAAATTTAGAATGTGTAAGGCTTTCTACACACTGCTATGGTACAACTTACAATATTTGACCGGTAATTGATCCCTTATAACCACAGTATATACATTTTTAATGATGAATCATCAGGAATCACCACCACGACGCGTGTCATCGTCCTTGTAGGCGCACATACGAGATCTAGCTAGTGGCAGCACTGGCATGCGCAATCAAATCTGAATTGAACTGGATTAAAACCATAGAATTACTAGAAAGCCCTTTCAAATTCTATAAAATTCCTAGTTTAATTTGTCCATCTATATATAATATACTGGCAGTATATTATAGTAAAAGTTCTCTAATGTTTACATCATTAAAAACAAAAACTTCTCGTGTAGCAAGTCCACTATATTCACTGAGATTTAATCTGCATGGTATAAATATATATAATCAAATAACTTATGGATCATAGATCGGTCCCCAATAGCAATAATATTTCTCCGTCCATTTCAGCCGTTCAAGATCACGAGGGGGCCCCACCACTTGGACCCTAGCTATCTATCCGGTCACTTTCAGTGACTTTCCAAAGGAGGAGGTGGCTTATTATGTGAAACCACTGATACGCAGCAGTATAGTGCTCCCTCTTTCTCCAGTTCTGAGCAAATCAAAAGTACTAGCCAATTGATAATTAAATTAGTGCAGCTTAGAATCGATCAACACTTTTGTTTGTGATCGTGGGAACAAAGGGGTGGTCGGTATGAATGACGGCGTCTGCATGTTCGATTCGGCCGGTTAGCTTTTTAGTTTGGTTGCTTTCTCATGCTCCATGCAGGTTTTGCAAGTCATGATCTGAGAGGCCCATCACTTTCTCTCTAGTCATAGTCAACAGTACTAGCTGTGTAGATGGATCTATTTGTTATTTGAGCAATTATCAGAATGGTTCGAGCAGGTCATTTTCCGCCTATTACCTGTTCAAAGCACTACCTAGCAAGAGACGCAGATGGCACCGTTTTTTGGTGCTTTTATTTCTTGATATATGGAATCAGCAAGAATTTGTCATGAAATTTTGAATCTCGTTAATTAATCTGCCAATGGCATCCTTGTGCATTCAAGAAATGGGAGGCCTTGTACACTATTACAGAAAATGTTTGTTTAGGTGACACATAACCCGTTTGCATGAGTGTTTTTCGCTTTGCCTGCAACCAAGGGCCTGCGAAAAAGCATATTTGCATGTGTAAAGTTAGCCGCCCGTAAAGAATTCTTGTGCGTTTAAGAAATGGGAGGCCTTGTACACTACTACAAGTGTTCTTCGTTTGCACGGGTGTTCTTCGTTTTGCCCTCTAACCAAGGGCTTGCAAAAATACACATATTTGCATGTGTAAAGTTAGCCACTCGTAAAGAACAATGTTCACGGGCAGCCTATGAAATACATCCATATAAAACCATATTATTTAACTCTAGATTTAGACTAAACAAAAAGTGCTCCAGACCAAACATTAACCCTAAAAAAATGGCCAGCAAGACATGCGATTACCTCAGGATGACTGCACCTCCACATATTTCAGGATCAAAACCTCACTCCTCGTATTTTGGATTTTTGGCCCGTGCTAAATGCGTAGTGAAGCTTTGTCTAAACAGATTGCTGGGAGAAAGACGACTACTTATATGGAGATCTATTAACACAAGCGGATGGTAAAACAGAACAACCTGTGTAAATCGGCTTGTTAGTTTGGGTGGGTATCAACTATTGTCCGCTTGTGTAATACATTATTCGCACGTTGATGTCTTCACACACAACTCGCGCTAATTGCCACATTACTGCAGGTGGAACGCTAAGCCTTAAGGTCCCTCCGCTTAGTAGCAGGTGGGTGCATCTTAGATCCCGTTGTAGACAAATATGCAATCGCTTGTACAAATGATTTCTGTAGTAGTGACATATCCTTCCAATTGATTTGGGGATAAAGTCCTTTGATTATCTCCTCATGAGTGTAAGTACAACAGTTGAGCCTAATACATGCTCCTATGATCTACACGTTATTTAGAGACTAACTCCTTAAAATAGCTGAGACAATAAGATCGATCTCTAACTATTCATACACCAAAAAAATTTATTGCCCTTCCTTTTCCTAGTGTCAGGCAATAAATTTAAATCCCCTCCTATCTTGGCTAAGTATGGATTTTAAGCTTAGCACCATATTTTCTCTCTCCTCCACACAACAGTAGATTAGTTTAATTGTTATATAGTACATGCATTAGTACTAAGTGGCTATGAATCATGCGGATCTATTGATGATGTGTAGTTTAAAGAGTACAGTGTGTTCGAGTAAAAACATACTCCGATGATCCGATCCTATTAACTCTGAATAATTAATGTTGCAATGTGTGATATTGTCAAGTCATTTTCTGAAAATAGCTTCAAGCTACAGTTGATAGTTACAACATTGCAGTATGGTACTATATTTTCTTTGCTTGTTGCAGTCAGAAACAGATCGATCATATATAGTCTAAAGTATATATATGATGCGTTGACTATGTCGATATATACTTGCAGTTTCGCCCATCTTCTATGGATTAGATTAAGTCTAACATATGTTCGGTACAATGTCATATCATAAATAAAACCATCAAACTATTAAAAATAATTGAGATGACGTGGTTTTATGCGTGGACCGAGAGAACGTGCAAATATTGCATCTAGTGGGACCTATCTATGTAATCTGTGTTCATATATATATTAATATATATAGGTATGTGCTTTTGTGCTCTGCAAAAAAAACTTGTATATAAAGGGAGGAGCTTCATTGTTTGTCAAGTGTACCAGTACATAAAACATACGCGATGCACTTTGATCCTTAAGATCGTTCTATTCCAACAGTCCACATTATAAGATGGTCTCTCCTAATTAACGTGCTCTAATTAATTTCATGTTTTGAAATTGAAATAATTATTACATCTCTTGAGTAATTAAGTACGTCAACGTGTTTTTAATCCCATATATTAATTGTTTTCCATGCTTCTAATGCCTAAGGATTTGTCATATGGCCAACATCAAATGAGAAACTCACTTGCTACCGACATTCCTGGCAGGTTTCAATGCTTCTATGTATATATATATATGTGCATGCTTTGTTTCATTAATGGATTTGATGAGATAATGTAGGATATGCTAGTTGAATACATATAATTGGTTTTTACAGAAATTCAGTTATTATTCATCCAAATATATTTAATAAATGGAGAATGTATTGCATGTGAATTTATAATTTGTTATTTTTTGGATAGAATTGCCTACGACTAAATGTATATAAGAAGATGAGATTTTTCATGTTAAGGAGAAATCAAACAGATTTTTTTTTGTGTTGAATATATCAGCAATTTGCACAAAGTAAGTTAAATGTGCATTTCTTTCATAATTATTGCATGCTCAGGTAAGAAAAAAGAGGAGTGAGCGCTACTATTAACCAGAGGATATCGCCAGTATTGCATGCATGGTCACTGTAAAGGACGGTGCCATTTATTACGGCCAGTATGGCACATTCTTCGCTCCAAACTGAAATACTCCTTCCGTACTTGTAAAGGAGGTCGTTTTGACAGCGACATGGTCATCCAAGAACACAACTTTACTTCTTTTTCTTATAAAAAATATATAAAAAAGTGATATATGTCATTATACCTTTTATGAAAGTAATTTTCCAAGACAAATCTTTCAATATAATTTTTTATATTTTCAAACTCAACAATTTGAGAAGTTATTCATTGATTATTTATTAATCCCCAACGGTTTGACATAAATATATTGTCCTACAACGGACTTCCTTTTACGAGTATGACAGGGAGTACATTTTAAGCAGTGGATGCTCATTTTTTTTCCCAGCCTGAATTGCCACTATCCAACGACAAAATAGTCGTGTGACAAATTATACTAGCTAGCTCTGTCTATGTTATATTTTAAAAAATTTATGTGCATGCTTTGTTTTCATTAATGGATTCGGATGATATAATGTAGGATATGCTAGGTTTGAATACATAAATAACTTAGCGTTTTTACAGGAAATTTCAGTTATTATTCATCCCAAAAATATATTTAATAAATGGAGACATGTTATTGCATGTGGAATGTTATAATAGTGTTAATTTTAATGGATAGAAATCTGCCTACGTGACTAACAATTGTATATAAAGAAGATGAGATTTTTCATGGTTAAGGAAGAACATTCCAACACAGATTTTTTTTTGTGTTAGAAATATATCAGCCAAATTTGCACAAGAGTAGTTAAATGTGCCATTTCTTTCATAATTATTGCATGCTCAGGTCACAAGAAAAAAGAGGAGTGAGCCGCCCCTACTATTAACCACGAGGATATGCCTGGGTTGAATACATAAATAACTTGGTTTTTAAACAGGAAATTCAGTTATTATTCATGCCAAAATATATTACATTAAAGGAGACATGTATGCATGTAATGTATAATTAGTGTTGATTTTTATGATAGAATCTGGCCTATCGTGCTAACAATGTATATAAAGAGATGAGATGTTTTCATGGTTAAAGGAGAACATAACACGATTTTTTTGTGTGAAAAATATTCAGCAATTTTGCATCAAGATGTAATTAATAGTCCATTTCTTTTCATAATTATTGCTGCTCAGGTTACAAGAAAAAAGAGAGTGAGCGCTATAATAACATGAGGATATCGCACCACGTGAATTTGGCATGCATGGCTCACTTGTAACGGAGGTGCCCATTTATTACGGCCAGTATGCAACATGCTTCGTCCAAATGGAATACTCTTCCGTATTGTAAAAAGGAGTCGGTTTTGAAGCGGACAATGTGTCTCCAGAACACAACTTTGATTCTTGTTTTCTATAAAAAATTATTAATAGTGATATAATTATATACTTTTATGAAGTATTTTCAGACAAACTATTTCATATAAATTTTATATTTTCAAACTCAAGCAATTTGAGAGTTTTCATGATTATTTATAATCCAAGGTTTGCACCATAAATATTGTACTAAACGACTTCCTTTTGACGAGTATGAAGGGGAGTACAGTTTAATGCAGTTTGGATGCTCATTTTTCCGCTGAATGCACATCCAAGCTAAAATACGTCGTGGTGCAATTATATCTAAGCTAGCTTGGTCTCAACAAATTATACTAAGAGAATTTTATCATTTTGATGAAGACTTAAATGATATACTTGCTGTAAATTAGTTGAGATGAGTAGTAGCAAAAGAAATTTAATGAGAGACTGTTATTAAGGTTATTATTATAAAGAGTGTGAGGTTGCTATATTATAATGAGACAATATTTGTAATTTTGCATATAATTAGCGTTTGGAGCATACTTGAGTACTTTCTTACATCAGGTCATCGGTTTTACCTATGGAATGATTATAACTGTATAGCTTAATGAAAAAATCATTTCGAATAATAACTTGTAATAAATGTGCTCATAGTGTTTAAAAATAAAGTCTAGATGAAAGAAAAAATCTAATTCTTATAATGTAGATTTGAACTTTAAATTTTGGTTTGCAGTAAAGCGAACTGAAGATCTAGAAACTAGTGTTATTTTAAATATTTGTGTATAAATTTCAGTATCAAAGTTAGTACTGTTAATGTCATAAACAAGGTTAGCATAAACCATTGACATGAGCCGGTGAAACGATCGATTATGTAAAAAAATAAAACTGGACTTAAAGTTTGTAAATTCATGTAAATTTGGAATAAAAAGACAAATTTTAGGTCTCTCAAATGAAATTGAGGTTGGAGTTAGTTGGATCCGGAAGGTAATTTGATACTATATCTAGTATCTAGTAAAGTTCACTTAGAGACTTTGGTATAGGTACGTATTTCTAGTAGTGGTTTTTATAAATTGAAAAACTTTTGGTATAGTCACATTTATCTGCAGCATTTCGATTAAAGAAGCTTTTTGAGTATGTTTTCCAATGGTTTTCACTGGATATTTCCCCTAAATATTTGGGCATTGGGGCACAACTAAAGAAAGAAAGAAAGCATGGTGTGTGGCAAATGCCATGCTGGCCAGCCGGAAGTCTACTCAGCTAAGAATTCTTGCTTGGACGGTACAACATTGCTCTCGGGCCGCCCAATCCAACGCCGTCAGCGACATGGTCATCCAAGAACACAACTTTACTTCTTTTTCTTATAAAAAATATATAAAAAAGTGATATATGTCATTATACCTTTTATGAAAGTAATTTTCCAAGACAAATCTTTCAATATAATTTTTTATATTTTCAAACTCAACAATTTGAGAAGTTATTCATTGATTATTTATTAATCCCCAACGGTTTGACATAAATATATTGTCCTACAACGGACTTCCTTTTACGAGTATGACAGGGAGTACATTTTAAGCAGTGGATGCTCATTTTTTTTCCCAGCCTGAATTGCCACTATCCAACGACAAAATAGTCGTGTGACAAATTATACTAGCTAGCTCTGTCTCAACCAAATTATACTAGAGAATTTTTAATCAATTTTAAGATGAAACTTAAATGAATATAATTGCTGTAAATAGTTGAGATGAGTAAGTAGATAAAGAAATTTATGAGAGACTGTTATAGTTATATTATAAAGAAGTGTAGAGGTTGCTATATTATATGAGACAAAATTTGTAATTTGGCATATAAATTAGCGTTTGAGCATACTTGAGTACTTCTACAAATCAGTCCCATCGGTTTAGCCTATGGATGATTATAAACTGTATAGCTTAATGACAAAAAGTCATTTGCGAATAAAACTTTAATAAATGTGCTCATAGTGTTTTAAAAAATAAATTACGATGAAAGAACATAAAAATCAATTCTTTATAATTAAGATTTGAAATTTAAATTTTGGTTGCAGTAGCGAAGCTGAAGATCTAGAAACTATGTTATTTAAATAGTTTGTGATATAAATTTGCAGTAGTCAAAGTTAGTACTTGTAATGTCCATAACAAGGTTAGCACTAAACCATTGACATAGCCGGTGAAAACGATCGATATGTAAAAACCAATAAAAACTGGACCTTAAAGTTCTGTAAATTCATGTAAATTTGGAAGTAAAAAGACAAATTTTAGGTCTCTCAAATGAAATTGAGTTTGGAGTTAAGATTGGTATGAAAGTATTTGATACCTATACATATATCTAGTAAAGTTTTCACAAATTTAGAGACTTTTGTATAGGTACGTATTTCTAGTAGTGGTTTTTTATAAATTTGGAAAAACTTTTGGTATAGTTACATATCTGCAGCAATTTTTCATAAATTTAAAGAGCTTTTGAGTATGTTTTCCACATGTTTTCACTGGATATTTTCCCCACTAAATATTTGGGCAATTGGGCACAAGCAAAAGAAAGAAAGAAAGCATGTGTGTGTTGCAAATGCCATGCATGGCCAGCCGGAAAGTACTACTCAGCTAGTAGAATTCCTTGCTTGGGACGGTACAACATCTCGCCATCTCGGTGCCGCCCAATCCAACCCGTCAGGCCCGTCAGCTCATCGAGCATATATCGATCAGTCAGTCACACACCCACCATGCATATGACTTTCACGCGAGAGGACACATATATGCGGCGCCGATCTGCGAGTTCATACGGCTATTGTGTAATTCTACTGTACTCGATAGATATAGATATATATATATATATCGATCTATACGTACCCCCAAGTTGAGTGAGCCACTAGTTGTCCATTATATTTGCAGAGAGATGTCAATAATTCTCCAATCATTGGACACATGTCCCTACCTGACCACATGCACACTCGATCATGCCGAAATGGTCAAGCACCACGTCGATCGATGATAGTTGCAGCTGGAAATAAGAAGAATCTCCATATATGTTCGTTCGCCGGCGTTCGATTGGGTCGTTGACGATTCGAATTAATGAAACCGCCTGTCGGAAATTTTCGGACGGTTGGGTGCCTGCCTCAAACACTGCGATTAATTTATGAAGTCGGTAGTATATGTAATTAAAAAAACAAGGATATTAGATAAGATCCTAATATCAAATAAATAAAATGAGTGAGATTTCGAACCTAGACCGGCTAACACTACACATCTCCTGTCGAGCTAGCCATAAGATCCCTAGAAGCTTCTCTATTGGTTCATAGAGGATTTTGAAGTACTACTTTACGTTTGTTTGGGCATGACCTTTTTTTTTCAACCATGTAAATTTCTAGAGATATCAAACTAATTTCACCCTTAACCATCAGCTCTCCTAAACAACAATATTTGTATTCTTGCTCCATGTTGGCAATTTATATTCCTTAGTTTTCCGCGCGAATACTTTCCGAAATACTAAACGATAAGTTTTCTAAAAAAATATAAAAAAGTTTGCTTTAAAATTCATATTAATCTATTTTCATTTTCTTAAAAAACTAATATATAATTGAAATTATGTGTTAATCCGTGCCCCGTTTTACTTGCTAGTGGTGGTTTCCAACCCCTCGTTTCGAACTCAGCCAAATCTCTTTGGACGGAGGGATTAGATAGCTGGGCACCGTGTTATTGCCTTTTCCTTTTGGTCCTTTGGTCCGGTCATGGGCTCAGTGGTAATGGTAGTGGCCGATGATGCGGCTGTGAATGCATTTGCACAAAAAGGTAGAAAGAAGATGCAATTGTGGTGGAGCGACTCGAGTCTTCTGTGTGAGGAGAGAATATACGGTGGAGGCTAGCTAGCTAGTACAGCCTGCAGCCCAGCAAGCAGACGAAAGGCCCCAACTAGCTAGTGCTCTATTATTCTCGGATATTAATTCCGATTATTCCTTGAGACTACCTTGACCCCAACAATTTTACAAGCTACGTGCTAGGAGATTTTAAACCTACTGCTAGTATCTTGAACGTTTCGGATAACGGGAAAAAGCTTTGGAGCCGATTAGAGATCAAGGCCCAATAGCCAAGGAAAAGAAAAATGCAGGATTCGATCTCCATATATGTGTCAGTCCACTAGTAGGAAACCGCAGGACAGAGAGATGGAGGAGTAGTTTCGATCGTGCCTTTTTAAGAAATAGAGCACTGAATTGATGTGACACATTTTCTGAGTATTAAAATGGTACTTTTTAAAAAAGTATAAATTTATTAAATTAAAATTATTTTAAATCTTTTTTTAACTTTAGGATAGCTAATTATTATTTTTACTCTTAAATAATAATCACAAATTCAACCATTCATATCTTTAGGGAAAAAACTAGGCCATATACACAAGACATTTAGTTGCTGGTCACTAAACTTATTGATATAATTTTGCTAATGTGGAGAGAGTGTTGCGAGGACAAAAAGGGTCGGAAAGAGTGGATATTATACAATTATACTACAAAATTATTTATTAATTAGATGATTTTTTTTGCCATGATAATCAATGAAATACAATGAAACTATGGTCATACAGTGCTCAAAACAATAGAAGCTCAGTGACGGGTATAAGAAAAAAAATAATGTGGAGCTGATGATGACACAAAACAGGGCTTCAAGCAGCGAGTGCGACTATGAGTTGGGGTGAGCAATTGGTCCTGATCGACTATGGGATGGCAATGAGGTAACACGAAGGTGGAACGGATAGGAACTACCCCGTTTGCTCAATTATGCGGTTTACACAGAACGGAGCAAAATCAATCCTCACCCCCAAACCCTCCAGGGTCCTTGCTCTGCTGGGTTTGTGCGCCCCCGTTGTAAGCGTTAGCTGCTGGCTGATGGACCAAGGGAAGAATGGTAGCTAGAGCTAGCACCTGTAGTCGTAGGGAGAGAAGCGATAACATAGGAAGGTAGCAGGAGAATTGAGGGAAAGGCATGGAGCGTTCGTGGTCGACGAGATAGGGAAATGGAGCAGGGCGCCTATGGTTGATGATGAGGACATTACTAGTTCAGATATGATCATGGCTACCTTATTTATCGATGAACCAAGGTGCATATTTTCCGCGAAAGATTTGCGTGTTATAACTAAGACCTTAACCAAATATACTCCTACATCATCACATCACTTTTGGTACACAGAAGGCAAGAGAATAATTTATGCACGTTTTGGATTCACATTCGGGCCTTCTAAAAGCATCAACTTCAATTGGACCTAGCTGTTAATCTAGAAGGACTCTTGGGGCTCATGAGTACTTGTTGGAAAGATTATGTAGTCTAATTTCAAATGGTTCTAGTCCTATGTTAAAATTTCTCCTAAGCTATCAGGGATATGCAAAACAAGTTTATTTGAGCTCCAGTCAAGGTTTTACTAGCATATGCGATTGCATGGGTAGTTTTGGCCAAGAACGGCCCTAACAACACAATCATTAGCATCACACATGATTTCAAACGACAGCGACCAATTAAGGATTGAATGCTTGATGCTAAGATGAGAGATTCTTTCAGAACCCTATCTTACTATAAAGTTAATGCCCACAAACTACTAAAGGTTAACATGCGAGTATGCTACATCATCACCTTCTAGGAATTATTATCTTTATTATTTAAATATCAAGCGAACATGACATATCATTTTCAATTTTGTTGAATTTTTAGAACTCAATATTATTTGAAAGTACACATCTTTCATTTTTCTATAATGTATAACATGCATTAATCCATATATCCCGCAGCAAAGCGCGGGGTATCTACTAGTATTAAATGATTTTAAGCATTCATTAATAAAATCAAAGGGAACATCTTTAGCTAACAGGCAAGACAAGGGTCTATCCACTTGAGAAAAATCTTTAATGAAACGCTAGTCAAACTCTACATGTCCTAGGATGTTGTGTACTTTTTCTTGACATCGTTGCAAGACCTTATCTAAATTCTTGAGGTAATGATCAAAAGTTTTTCTATAGATTGAGAAGTCGTCCATGAAAACTTCCATGATTTTCTTGATCATGTCAGAGCAAATAGACAACATGCACCTTTGGAATGACGCAGCTGCATTACACAACCCAAATGACATTCCGCAGTAAGCATATGTTCCATAAGGATATGAGAACATGGTCTTTTCCTTGGTTATCGGGATGGATGGGAATTTGATGATGACCAGAATAACCATCAAAAAAATAGAAGAAGGAATGATTTGCAAGCCGCTCTAACATTCAATCAATGAAGGACATCGGAAAATGATCCTTCCAAGTTGCCTTGTTGAGTTTTTTGTAATCTATACACATCTTCCATCCTATGACGGTTTGTTGTGGGATCAAGTCGTTTGTGAATTTTCAACGATCATCATGCCTCACTTCTTAGGCACAACATGTATTAGGAACATCTCGTGCCTTAGAGGCACTCCACATAGAACCTCATAACCTTCTATGAGTACCTAAGGGACTTCGGAACGTTTCATCGGTTGGTGCTAACGACTCGTCCCCTAAGAAAGTTTGTTGGTATTTCTTATGTTTCGAGATAAATCTGCAAGTGCACGGATACTGCTGTAGCATTTCACCCATTAGTATTCCCAAGGGTATCGTATTTATATTTTCGCAGTGAAGGCGGCGGCATAAAGATGTGTTTTTTTATATCTCCTTAATTGACCTATAATTAGTTTCACCAAAGTCTAAACAGGGGTTAGAATAATAATTGATAAGGTGGTGGACACACACAGGAGATTCACCTATCTAAGGATATCTAGTAGGAAATTAGCATTAGGTAACTACAATTCATCTGTACTTTTGTATATACTAATCAGGTGTACTTTTGTATATACTAATCAGGTCTAGTATACACTTGGCATATAGATGCTTACAACATAGGACTTAGTTCCAGGCAACCAGGTACTACCGAGAGACCACTCCCTGCCGGTCTACCAGCATGATTATGGCATTTATGCACTCTTACGTCATACCCGAACATGGAGAAATACAAATGACGGACAGGGCTGTCATCACCTGCCGCCTACCTCACTTTCCGTGGGGCACACCTACATCCAAGGCATTTATCTAGCCTACGCTTATGTCAGTAAATAATATCACTAACTCCTATGGGACTCTCACCCTATAAAGGTCATTGAACTGTTACCATAGCATGGATTGATTAGCCTAAGATGAAGTAGATATACGAAGTTTATACTACTCATTGAACATTAACTCAATAAACAAAAATATAAGCCATGAGCATAAATAAATAAAGAAGATAATACAAAGAGGAGTAAATTACTAGAGACATACCCAGAACTCCGAGAGGACTATAGGACTGAAACTCCTAAGCATTATTCCTAATAGAAACTATAGATAATACAAAGTGGAAGAAAGAATTGCTCCTTAAGATTGTGTTGTGAAGTGAGCAGCTCTCTTCTATTTGTAGCCTCCAAAAGTCAGTTGTATGGCGGTTGGAGGCTGTTATCCACACACAATTGTCATCGGGAGTGGCTGAAGGAGTGACATGTGGCGAGTGGAGATTAGAGGTGGCAATGGCGGTTTGGCCGAACCCTAGTCCACCTCTCTCTCCACCGCCTTTCACCAGGGCCTGACATGTGGGCCCCTAAGACGGTGCATGGCTGTTTGGTCACACTTTAGGTCGGTTTGGTCTAATATGTGGGCCGCTTAATCCGTGTGCTCACACATGATTCACCGGTGATGGGTTTCTTTGCATGCCGCCTGATTTCTCCTTCACTTAGATGTAGAATTCCTGCATCCAGGTGTTGACGGTTGTTATCGATCAGTTTCGACCGTCAATATTACCAAAATAGGAGAGAACTAGTGATGTTGCAATGCATAAGTATGTTAGAATAATAATATTCCACTAGTATTAGTATACTAACTTTTGCAGAGAATGATCATAAAGTAGATGAGAATCGACATCAACATAGATGATAATCAATCAGACATGTCGAAAACCAGACTTATGAATAAATGGGCAAGAATCAGAACTGACACAATGAATTGGGCAAAATTTACAAGTCTGCGGAGTGGAGCAATAGAGGAGGCCACCAGCCGAAATTGGCTGGATTGGGCCAGTCCCAGGTTCAGTCGAACCAATCCTGGCGCCGTTGGATCCAGGTTTTGGCGTGGACATCCAGGATTGCATCCCAATGACGGTTGGAGCGTACTTCGGACAATTCCCCTTCCACAACCGTCATAACCACCTCTATATAAAGGCTTCACTCTCTTCACTTCAAACACACCTCAGCAATAGCTCTCTCATTTCTCTCAAGTTTAGTTTAGTAGTATCTAGCTGGTGGAATAGAAATAGAATAGGAGTCAGGAGTCCGGAAGTTTTCGGAAGAGTACGGGTATGGCTCTAGCAGCTTCCTTTCCTCTTTTGTAAACCTTGTACTTTTATTAGAATAACTTCTATATACATTTATGGTATTGAAATATTTTCGAGTATATGAGTACCTACTTTATATTATTTCATGTTATACTGATATACTGCTAGTTATCTGGGAGATGCTTTGGTGCGGGTATAGTGTTTGCTTATGCAATTACTCTATGTCATGACAATGATATTAGAGTAGTATCTGGTAGTTTAGATGTGTCTATTACGGGATCTTAGTTATTTTGCATGCTAGTAGTTAGGTATATCTAAATAATACCTTTTTGGCAGAGAATGATATAAGTAGATTGAGAATCGACGATCAACATAGATGATAAATCAATCAGACTGATGTCGAAAACCAGACTTATGAATAAAATGGGCAAGAACTCAGACTGACACATGATTGGGCCAAAATTTACAAGTCTGGCCGGAGCTGAGCAAATAGAGGAGGCCACCAGCCGAAATTGGCTGGATTGGGCAGTCCCAGGTTCAGTCAACCAATGCCTGGCCGTTGATCCAGGTTTTGGGTGGATCATCCAGGATTGCAATCCCTAATGACGGTTGGAGCGTACTTCGGACAATTCCCTTCCACAACCGTCATAACCACTCTATATAAAGGTTCACTCTCTTCATTCAACACACACCTCAAGCAATAGCTCTCTCATTTCTCTCAAGTTTAGTTAGTATATCTAGCTGGTGGAATAGAAATAGAAAGGAGTCAGGAGTTCCGGAAGTTTTCGGAGAGTACGGGTATGGCTCTAGCAGCTTTCCTTTCCTCTTTTGTAAACCTTGTACTTTTATTAGAATACACTTCTATATACATTTTATGGATTGAAAATACTTTTCGAGTAGGTTCATTTATATGACTGAATATATGCAGCTTATCTGGGAGATGCTTTGGTGCGGTATAGTTTCTTATGCAATTATCTATGTCATGACAATGATATTGAGTAGTATCTGGTATTTAGATGGTGTCTAGATAGGGATATCATTATTTGGGGTTATATATTGCGGATGAGAGGTGGCGCTGATGGTGAAGCTCAGTACGGTATTCCTCCGCGCCTATATATAATCCTAAGTTAATTTCCTGGGAGGGTATTTCTCCGTATTTAGCCCGGTTGGATGGTCATGACGGGCTGTCGTAAGGAACTCGCAGTCAAGGGTGGCTTCTCGAAGTACTAGGAGGGCATCGGATAGAGGGTATTAGCTAGTATAACAGTTAACTAGAATGTATGTATACTATGTATATTATAAGTATAGGAATAGATTTCCTTTCTCTTTTCTTTCCACTTAGCTTAGATGAAATATTATGAGGATGAGTAGTTAATGCTTGTGTGTCACTCTACTCTTGGATTATCTTAACCCATGCTTAGAATATGATTATCACAAGTAATATATAAAATATTAGTTGAGTTCTCTCTACATGATCTTCCCATGGGATAAAATAAATACGATACCCTTGGAATACTCTCGGGTGAAATGCTACAATGGTATATCCGTGCGCTTGCGGATGAACTCTGTAACCATAATATACCAGAAGTATTTATGCGCCATTGCTGGGAATTATATTTCTAGTAATGTCGTTAAGAAATACCAACACCAGGTTGATTCTCCAATCATAATACAACTACATTATTTATTATTGCTATACGTGTAAGAAATGCTAATTTTCCTTTATTAATTGTGCTATTTGGTGAAAGAAATTGGTACTTAACGACCGTCAACAAAGTTAACGCAAAAGTTGCAAACAGGATGTTAGCACCGACAGTGGGATTATAGAGAACAATCACCACAGTCTCCTTCACAAGACATTGAATAGCTAAGTAAGGGGGCGAAATCCGAATTACTTCAGAAGACGGCTCCACTTCCCTTAACCACACATCGCTCATGATGGTAGTTAACTCCTTTACTGTCCCTTTGAGCATGTGATCTCTTTTGATAGGAATAGTTCGAGGTGTTTCTATAGTCTTCAAAAAGACCTTCCTCGAACACGAAAGGGATTTTCGAAGGCTGAATTTCTTCTTCCTTCGGTTCATGAGGTTCAGATGATGGTTCAAAGGGTGAATCTTGTGATGTACAAAGTATGGGCTTGGATTCAACAATTGAGGGCTCCTTATGGGTATGCTTGATTTCCTGGAGAGTTTCACTGTGGATGAAGGAGGTGTTCTCTAGGATACAATCCATACCTTCTACTGTGCAAACAAACCTTCGGTGAAAACATCGGGATACAATGCATAATCCTTCTCACTCTGCCAAAAGTTAACAATTTTCATCCGTATAGAGACAACATGGGTTAACGGGAAAAAAAAGGAAGACATAACTTGGTGTTGAGTTACCCCTCACCATGTGTCTTCCTAACGGTGCGAGAAGGATTGTTCCCGAACCATGGCTATAACGCCAGGACGGAGTTCATAGTTAGATGTGAGAGTAGGTTTTGAAGAAGGTGGTGGCTCAAAGAGCTCGCCATTCAGAGTGAAAAAGTTTTGACTAGATAGTTACTCCATGGTAGAAAAGAAAAGAAAAGAAGAAATAAAATAAAGGATAAGAGGAAGAACTAGGTTCAAACATAACATAACAACTGTTCCCCGACAACGATGCCATAAATGCTTATTGGTATTTGCCACGATCACAGATAAATCCGCAAGCGTATGGATACAATTATAGCACTTCACCTTAGAGTGTTCCTTGGGTATCAAATCACAGGGAACGCGTGTGTCGAATCTTAGAAACATGTTCGTCCAAGGACAACAACTAAATAATAGGTGAAATGTAGAGAAGATTTCTAAGGGTTAAGATTCTTGAATTAAGTTAAGGTAAAACTATATAACTTGCTACCAGCACCAGCTCTCCCTGGTTTGCCAAGCAAGTCTGACTTGTAGCTCTATGATTAACTGAATGTGGAGGATTACAAAGGATGGACAAGGCTATCACCACCTACCACCTACATCTAGAACCCGTGGAGCACACAACAAACAGTGCTAACTTCTAACCAAGAGACCACATCTATGCTATTGATTATTACTCTAGCCTTGGCAAAAAACTTCCGTATTTAACCAGAGTATTAGTACTAGAGCATTTAATATAAAAACTAAGCAATGAAACCTCGATGATGAGATTATATTTTACTTAAATAAGAAAATTAAATACCCAAAAAAATCATGAATACTTGCTTATATAAAAGAAGCATCCACCAAGGTACAAGAGTGGAGAGGATGCCAACAATTCCGACAAGCTTTCCCTCACTCTCGCCATATTCTAACTCTACTAGAGAGTAGACTAAAAATGAAAGTGATGGAACTCCACTTTAGTTGTGTTGTGTTGAAAGTGAAGTGAGAAGATGCTTTTATAGTGCTCAATGCCAATTGCTAATGTCAGTGGTTCAGTCGGTTCCACCCACAACCGACATTAGTAGCCGAAGAGCGCCACATTGAAGGCGGTGGTGAGGGGCGCCACCCCTGGTTCGGCCGAACCAGGACAACCGCCTTAGTCCACTGACTTCCTCCCTAAGTATGACACACGGGCCCTTATGGCAGTGCACGGCGGATAAGACTCAAATATGTCGGTTTTTCTTTGGTTTGTGGGCCCTTAAATCTTTTATTTGCGTCTGATTATCCGAAGCCATGTTTCTTAATATGGCAAGTGGTTTTCATGCAAAATTACTTGCATACAAACGTAGAAATGGTTTAAACCCTACCACTAGGTTTGGAGTTTCATTTCATTTGATTTTATGCAAGAATTGAAAGTCAAATTTAGTATTTAAGGACCGTCAACAACAATATTTGTATGGTGAACCAAATACCTTAAAATTAATTATTCACTGCAAAATAAGTTCTAATTAGAGCTATTGCCATGTGATTACTTGCGGCTATCAAAAACATGCCTATGAAGCTTTTTGACTGTTTTTTTCTTATAAATGTTAGGTGTTGTTCGATGCATAAATTTGATTTTAAATCATGGTTGGCTTAGAGCTACGTGCACCATATTTTCTAAAGTGCGGATGGCCAAAAATTACAAGCAATATATCTTTAAGACATAGTTGGCTTAGAGCTACACACATTATATTTTTAAGACGTAGTTGGCTTGAGCTACGCACATTATATCTTTAAGACATAGTTGGCTTAGAGCTACGCGCATTATGGTTTAAGTAGTCGTATACTATCTAAGTTCAGCCACTCGCAAATTCACACCGTATATGCTATATATTTATGGTCAAGTCACTAGGCTTACTGACTTTGGTAGTTCTTGACTATATATTTAGTTGTTTTCTCTCTAACTAAGCACATAATTGGAGGCTATGACTAATTAGGTGTATCTATTTCGATGCACTTATTTATTTAATTTTTCTTCATAATCCCTCCATAGCTTCTTGCAATATTTTGACGAGGACTCTTGAAGGAAGAACTCCCGAAGCCTTTTCAAGGAAGATAAAATCACTCTGCAATGATAAAAAAAAACCTAGATGAGGATTGCGGACTATGAAGAACTCAGACGCTATGGAGAACATAGGTATGGTATACCCACACGACATGTTGTTAATGAAAAATCCGACACATTTTTATCCAACTACGAATAGAAGGTTGGTCAGATCCATATAATATGTGATAGCGTAAGACTCGGTCACTAGAACGGGATAGCTCATCTGTAACGAGTGGGAAGCCTCATCTGTGTCGGCAAGAGGTACCGTCACGAACCAAAGGTCACTCATGTGAAAAGTCATATGTGTCGGGTCGGCCACCGTCACGAATGATAGTCATCTTTATCGGGCCTAAATATAAGACCATCACGGATGACACTCTTCTGTGATGGGTGGTAGTTAAGACCTATCACGGATGAGATTCATCCGTGACTGTTCATAAGTACAAACCTTCACGGATGAGAATTATGATTTTGAATTTCAAATGCATAAAAAACCCTAAAAATATTTTAAATATTAATAGGATATTCTAACAATGGTCACACATCACTACGTAGAAATTCTTGTTTTTTTTCAAGTGATATATGCATACATATCATACATGAGATTCAAACCTAAGACCTCTCAACACATGCAAACCATTCTTAACATCTCACCTACTGACCAAATGCTGATTGGGTAATCAGATGTTATTTTTCTTAATTATTCTTGTCCAAATATGAACACAAAATTGAAACTCTAGATGACATCAAATGAGAACACTTTCAACGACAAAGTTGCATATCCCATCGAGCTCTACAACTTTAGTGTAGGGTATATCTCCATCCATGGTCGTTTGAAAAATTCAAAAAAAAAGATCACATCACTTGTAACACTTTGATATAGGCCATGTCTCCATCCGAGATCATTTGAAAAATTCAAATTACATATTTCAAAATAGCTCTCACCACCTATAATGAATATTGGGCATGTAAACTATCACAAATTCAAATACTATCAGTTTTAAAGTTATAGATCTCATCAAGATCTATAACTTCCATATAGGGTATGTCTCTATCAGAGGTTCTTTGAAAATTTCAAAAATTTTAATTTTTCCTCATCCATGACTGTTCGTAACGTTATCCGTGAAGGGTGTTAATTAGATCCGTCACGGATGAGTGCTGTTATGTTTGAAGGGTCATCTCATTACACCTATCATGGATGATATGTTATCCGTGATTGGAATTGTTGTAACCTGTTATAAGTCATCCGTGACGTGTTAGAACTACGACCGGACAAACATGACTTTAAATCTGTGACGGGGCATGGTAGTGACCCATTATAGCTCATCCGTGACGTGTTTGAACTATAACCCGATAAATATGACTTTAAATCGGTGATGGGCATGGTTGTGACCCATTATAGGTCTTCCGTGACGTGTTAGAACTGCGTCCCAACAAAGATGAATTTAAATTGGTGATGGGGCATGGTTGTGACTCATTATAGGTCATCCGTGACGTTTTCGAGCTACGACCCAACATCGGTGACGGGTATGGTTGTGACTCATTATATGTCATCCGTGACGTGTTCAAACTACGACCTGGCAAGATGACTTCTATCGGTGACGGATCATCCCCGATATTCATGTCTTAAACGACGTACCTTTTGAACTGTTAGAGATGAGTCATCCGAAACGGGTCACATTAGCTCGACACAGATGACTTGTCGAGGATGTTTAGATCCTTACTAGTGGGTCATTATTTTACCTTGTGTTCAAAGGTAAGAGCATAGAGCCCCAATGCATACTACCATATAATAGTTTAGGAAATTGATGTTGTTTCCGGCTAAGTTTTGCTCATTGTAACTCTATCCTCCAACCTATATAAGGTGGACAGGGATCCTCTTGAAGGCGTAAGCTATAATCAGATCATCAGATCAATACAACACATGACATATTCAATTCTTATATTGGTATTACCTCTTGTCGAAAGGGTCTCAACATATCTAAATATTTGTATCTCCGTACATCCATTAACTTTTACACCTCGTACATAGCTGAACATCGACAGAATCAACCACCGTACAATTAAGCCGGTAGGTACTAGGAGTCTAGGATCATAAAATCTTAAAATTATCTGACGTTGTTAATTAGTCATGATCTTCCAGTGTAAAACATTGGATCGTACATGTCCAACATTTCGGCTGCACTGCTGCACTTGAGACGACCACCGGCCAAACAACATGGTTAACGTACAGCTTTAATTAATAATCTAATACTAGTCATTTATGTTGATCGATCGACCGGTTAATTTGCCACCTGCGCGGCGCTGTACGTGCGACAAGCATCTTTTGTCTCGGTCGTCTTTCTTGCGACAGATCGAGACCACCCAGCCGCAGTAATGGCGACACAATTAGCATCTGCTTCCTGTACGTACTGTATTGTACTGTGTATTAATTTTGGCCAGCAGTGTACATTTGCACTGTTCGAATTCTGTTAATTACTTCCAAAAATTCAAGGACCAGAAATAATCAGTGTATTTTTGTTGTTATTTGAAAAGTCTCGAAAGAGTTTTCAAGAAAAATGTCCACATTTGATCTGTTTGCTATGTATATTAGACTACTAAATGGTACCCGCCTGTGGGATATTTGAATAACTGTAGTAGAACGAAGGAATCAAAATAAGAGTTTACATGACCGTGCAATCACAACAAAAGAAAATTTAATAAAAAGGCAAATATGATGACCAAGTTTGCATGGAGAGAGTATTAAACATCCTATAAACGATCTTAAACCACCACGTGATGTTTCTATAAACGCGCCTATATTGTCACGTAGCGCTCTCTAAAAACAATCTTGAAAACAAACGAAACATCTAACCGTTGAATTATACCCTATATACCAATGGATCTATCTTAAAGATTTCACAGTTAGATTTATCTCTATAAGCCCCACTTGTCAAAATAAAAATCCCACATCTCTTCTGTCGACGAGGATACTCGCGGACCGGATGAGTTAAGTATTAGGGTACATTGGAATGAGGGTCTACGTAGTACGACATCAAGCAAACAGAAGACAAGGATTATACTGATTCGGGCCCCTTATCAGGTAATAGCTCTACTCTAGTTTATATGAGATTGATGACGATGAAAACAGATTACAAAGAGAGTAACTGAAACAGGCGATACCGACAAGATCGTAATCGAGGGATTTGACAAGATCTCCCGGCGAGTTGGCTCCGCATACTCCGGCTCCGTAAACTTTGGTGGGTGTGCTGGCGATGAGATGTGATGTCCTTTGCCTCCCCCTAGGGGTCCCTTTTATACTGTGGAATACCTTGACCCCCCAGTAAGACTTAGGGATATGTAAACTGGCACGATATGGTAGAGGTTCTATCCCCTCCGAGTAGGACTCTGGTAGTTTCTTAACTCGTAGAGATTTTCGATAATTCGAGAAGAATTCCTAACGGCGTAACGGAAACGATCCGTGTACGTGAAGGTATATCTTATCGGTATATTTCATAAGTCGTAGGATGGAGGGTATGCCTTATCCGTATCCCTGACATCTTCCTGTTGACGTGCATGTACATAGGTGTTGAAATATGGTCATAATTCAACATATTTTAATCTAGAATATTAAGATAATAAACATGACACTGCAATAAGAAGGTGCTAAACATGAGCAACATGAGCATGCTTTTTTATAGAATAAGCATCATATTTCACATAGTAACACAATTCGAACATTGTGATAAGTATTAACAGAGAGACATCTAGCAGCATGATTAACAGTATGGAAATGGAAGTATACCCCGAGAACGCTCTTTACTAGTTGAGGCATTGGTGGTGTTGTTGCCTCTGTTGCGGTTGTCGTGCTCGCCTTCTCCAGTGCCAGTACGGGTGTTGTCTATTGACATGTCGGCGAAGACGCAGCAGTGCAGAAGCCGGTGTGGAGGAGGAAGACGTAGCGGTGCAGAACCATTGTCGAACAGGAGCAGTCGCGCCCCGAGACGCTCCCCAGAAACTTTATCGCTCGCCTACCCATACAGGTATGCAAGTGACGGAGTTCTGGAGGCCTTCTCGTACTGATCACCCATGCACGCAAGTGAACAGAAACGGGGAAGCCAGAAGCAGCTCAGGAACAGGAAGGGAACGTACTGATCACCCGTGCGCGCAAGTGAAATAGAATCGGGGAAGCCAGGAGCAGCTCAGGAACATGAAGGGGAACCGAGGAAGAAGAAGACAGTGCGTCAGGAAACGGTGATAGATGTCCGTTGGTGGAGGAATTGTAGCGCGGGGAAGCCAGAAGCAGCTGAACAACATGAAGGGGAACCGAGGAGGAAGAATGCAGTGCTCCAGGAAACATAGATAGATGTCTTTGGTGGGAGGAATTGTAGTGCGAGGATAACGCCTGGAGTTAATCCGCGAGATCAAACATGTGTTGTGTGTGAGAGAGAGAGAGAGCAGCAGCAGCAGCATCCGCCAGTTCTCGCCACGCCCATGCCCACACCCTCAGCCCGCCGGCTCAGCACGTGCGCGCCAGCGTGTTGCTATCCACACCACCTTAACCAGTCCACTTAAATGTACAAGGTTGTATTATTTTACATAGGATTAATTGTGGACCAATGGAATTAATTGAGAATAAATTGGGCCTAGCCCTATTCCAACAATAGGTATGAACCCTCTTTTTCCATTTTTTTTCCTTCTTGGTTTGATGAGATGAAAGACCAAATTAAAAATTGAAGACCCATATAACTATTCGTTAAGTTGTAAAAATTGTTATGTCGAGTTCTCTTTTAGCTATATGCATATGCAATCGAATCAACCATAAAATTCCAAATAAACAAATAATATGTATAGTATATAATTGTATATCACTTACTGAACCCCATATGAACGGATATATTGGACTGTAAGATATTTAGTGATTGATGTTTTATTACAATATATCCATAATAATAAAATACAAATACATGAAAGTAGTTTTGATATTTTCGATTATTACTGTTTTAAAATGGGGATAGTAATTTTCAATTTTAGAATGGCGGTAGTAATTTTCTGGAATTTCACTAGTAAGGTTCAATTTTCACTCAGTTGTGCATGTATACAAAGTATTATGTGATGATTGACAATACTGAATATATCATCCTATATATAGCTTATTAACATACATAGCTAAATGCGCACGTGAGATTTTCTTCAATCTAAAAAAACATATATGTCCACAATACCACCAAAAAATAATTTTAAATGTTAGGAAAAAATCTCAGTAATATATGCCGTAACAGTTAATTAAACAAAAATATATAATGACTAATATTTAGAACATATGGTTATAAAAAGTCAATTTGTAAGTGCATTAAACGTGTTATCGAACCCTCCTACTAGATTTCTTAAAGCCTCTGACAAATTTGAATCACATTTAAAAAAAAATGCAAAACAACAAACACTTAATCCTCTATTAAATTTTAGATGTTAGATAATTTTATAGCTTAATTTATACGTGTACCCATGTTATAGCTAGGTCATCACATACTAAAGGAACAATTATTCATACAAACGTGTTACCAGAAAAAAAAAAGTGAGTGTTTTATTAAGAACTTGTATTTAGCC
>JAJSRW010002682.1:0-37895 GCA_022414725.1 Microglena sp. YARC | reverse complement strand
TGAATATAAAGGAGGACTGGCCCATTAAAAAGGGGGTTGGATTTCTTTCCAGATTGGTAGTAGAACAAACGGGAGGTTGGCTCACACTTTTGTAGCTCCTTGATACACAGATCACAAAACACAGGATAGGTTATTACGCTTTCTCTCAGGCGGCCCGAACCTGCTATACATCGCTTGCGTTTCGTGTCTTTCGTAGGTGCGATCTTTCCACATACAGTGAGAAGCTTGGGATCTCACCCTGAGCCCCCGCCGAACCGGCAAAGGGGGGCCTGTGCGGTCTCCCGGTGAGGAGCCCCGCGCTCCGTCAGGTTGCCATGGTCGATGATGGACTGAGAAGCAGGTGACTGCTGAAAAGGCTCCGACGACGAGATGGACGACGACGCGTACTTTTGACCGAGAAAATCGAACATACCGTCTTGGGCAAGATCTGCTTAGGCTGCATGTGCAGGTCCAAATCTTGATTAGATGCCGAGCGTGCAGTCAGTTTTGATATGCAACTGACAAGATATGCAAATATAGATATTGCAAATAGTAGATCAAAAACAGCCGATCGGCTGACAAGCCGATGGAGTTAGTTCCAGCCGATAGCGCGATAATAGCGATGCGATACCCAGCGATAGCGATAGGGTTTAAAGCAATTCGGCTATATGTCCAACGTAGATTAATGATAATGAAGGCAATCGGCTGATGAGGATTTGTAATAAACATAACAATAATATAATCCGAGTTTTAGAAACAATCGGCTATGAAAACAATAATATAATAAGCCACTGATCTGAAGGTTAAAGGCATCACAATCGGCTGGGAGGTCCGATGTCAATTAAATCCACAAGATTTAGATTAAACATGAATCTATGTTTGCGAAATCGGGCTAAAATCCAACTATAATGTATATGCAATCCTTATGAGCCGATGTAACGTACTTATATGTATATGCAATCCTTATGAGCCGATGCAACGTCCAACTTATATGTATATGCAGATCAACTCAAATCGGCTGAAACCCCGATAAAACACCTTATTGGCAATCAAAAAAGCAAGCTAGAGATTATTGTTTCTAAGCCGACTTAGTATATCAAACTTACTGATGCACACTAAGTATGAAAAGAAACACAATATTAGACAATCAAGCCGTTGAACTTGATTTTCAGCGGTTGGTAGATGTCTAGGCTAATCTACTCTAGCAAGCGATTACCCGATACCGGCAGAAACCCTAAAGCAGAGACAGCATAGAAGCCTAAATGAGATGCTAGGACTAGATTACAATAGACATATGATAAAAATAGCCAGGCAAATATATTATCCAAAACCAGAGATAAACCCAAGAGCATCGAATCTACTGATGCAGCCTTGAAACGACGCCACGTAACGATTACAATTGCCTGAGCCGACGTAACATGGATTATCCCTTCGCCGGAGAACGAACCACCGAAGCAAGACCCCACCCGTCAATAGCCAATTCCCGCCGGACGAAAAAATAAAAGTAGAAAAGAAAAGGTGGTAATGTCTAGGCTAATCTACTCTTTAGCAACGATTTAGCCAGAATACCATGCGCAGAAAACCCTTAAAGCGAAGACACCGATAGAGGCTAAATTGACGATGCTAGGACTAGCATTAAACAATAGAGACATATGATAAATAGCCAGGCAAATATATCTATCCAAAACCAGATAACCCAAAGTCGAATTACTGATGCAGCCTGAACGACTGCCGACGTTAAACGATACAATTCCTGACCGACGAACATGGACTTATCCCTTCGCCGGAGATCGAACACCGATGCACCCCACGCACAGTCCCAAGTCCGCCGGACGATAAAATAAAGTAGAAAAGGTAAAGGTGGCGATGCGCCGAATTGTATTGATCGTGGAGATAGATTACATAGACCCCGGTGTACATATTTATACCCATGGGTTGATACAAGTCCTTGTCGGACAAGAAAGAAACTAACCTAAAGATAAAGGAAAACATAAATTCCTTATCGGACACTAAACACACCCTTCCTAAAGATAAAAGGAAACTAACAAACTATTCCTAATTAATAGATAAACTGCCATGCCGCATCCTCTTTAAACTCGGTCACTTAGGGATAAGCTTCCTTTAGTAGATTGATTTCCTTAAGCGAATATAGCAGGAATCCGACTATTGGCGACTTGATAACTCCCATCGGCTGATTCCGAGATGCTGCAGCCGATAATGATTCTAAGCTGATGACGTCTTTGCCGATTACCAAATTTCACTGTTAACAGTACCCCGAGTGCTACGGGCGGGCCACCGCCACCAACTCACTGCTCTCGGCTGGCGGCGGGATTGACATTGGATGAGATATCATCACCACCACTGTGCATCGGCAGTAATAAGGCCGTGTTTAAGGCCAATTTGGATTGCTACCCTACCAAAATTTGCCCTACCAAAATTTTGGTTGGGTTAAAACCAAACACCTCTACTAAAACTCTATCTATGTCATAAATTTGGCTTTGCCTATAAACTTATCTCTTATAGGTAAATTTGGCTTCAATCCAAATAAACATTTTCAACTCTACCCTACCAAAATTTTGTAGTACCAAAACTTGCCCAAGATTACACTACCAAACCAAACATGCCCTTAGTTCACCCCAACTACCCCAAACTTCCAACTTTCCATCACATCCAAAACTTTCCTACACACATAAACTTCTGACTTTTTTTTCAAACTTTTCAACTTTTCTCAAACTTTCAGCTTTTTTTTGAACTAAATACGGCGTAAGCTGGGTGATTCATCAAATTTTCACCTCTGCCGGAGGGAGAGTAGGAGTACGCAATTAATGCAATGTGGTGATCAAGAAGTAAACAGTTAAGCAAAGGCAAAATGGCTAAGAGCAAGTAATTCTCCTACATGCTTTTTTTACTATCTTCCACTATCACTGTATCACAGGAAGAACCGGGTTACATTTACTAGCGACATTACATTGCGTGATCAATCGAGCAACAATGGAACACAACACCTCCGATCCAAGAATAGCAAGAGAATGCCGCTACAAGCCTGTAACTGCCGCTTCAGTGAACTTCATATGTTCTAGTCGGAACTCAGTCCTGTACATTATACTGCAATTAGTATACTTAGCAGTATATAGAAGGGTATATTTGTATCTCAGTGAACAATGAAAGGCTATTTAATTCATTTGAGTTCAGATTAATTTATTTCAGGAAGTACTCCCTCGTCAAAAAAAAAAAAGACAAACTCTGATTTCCTGTTCCAACTTTGACCGGTCCGTCTTATTTAAAAAATTATAAAAAAAATAAAAGATAATCACGCATAAGATTAATCATGTTTTATCAATCTAACAACAATGAAATAATAATTATTTTAAAAAATTTATATAAACGGATAGTCAAACGTGCACAGGAACCATAGTGCATTTTTTTTTTGACGGAAGAGTACTTGTCATGGATCTCGTCCGTGCATTGGTAGCGTTGTTCCGAAAGAATCCTCGTGGCGTGGCTGAACATGATCCTTTCATATGCACAGAAATGATGGTGCTTTTGGTCATAATGCAAGGTTATTCCAGCGTGAAAAAATAACGAACGTTTGAACACTTGAATGTGAGAAATCATCTCTCAAATTACTGAGATAGTCAATTTTTTTTGCTAGATACTCCCTCCGTCCTTAAAAAAAACAAACTCTGGGTTTTCATGTCCAACTTTGACTGTCCGTCTTATATGAAAATTTTTTATAATTCATATTTTCATTGTTGTTAGATGATAAAACATAATTAATATTTTATGCGTGACTTGTCTTTTAATTTTTTTTATAATTTTTTCAAATAAGACGGACGATCGAACGTTGGACACGGAAATCAAGGTTTGTCTTTTTTTTTTCTGACGGAGGAAGTATATCCAGTTAGTTCTCGGTATCACTACGTTAATTACTTCAAAATTTCTCATTCAATTAGTTTATGACGGGATGATTTGCCAGTTCTATTCCTGCATGGAGAGCGGCGAGTAGGGCTTGCCTCCTCCTACTGCCTGCCCCATCCCTGGCGGTGCGCCTTGCCCCAGGTCTGCTGCCGCTGCCCGGATGCCCTATACTGCTGCTGCTGCTTCTTAGGTGCGCGGGAATGACAGAAGAGGAGAAAAGGAGGACAGTAAGGCGGTGTTTGGGTCTATGGACTTAACTTTAGTCTCTTTATTTAGACACTAATTTAGAGTATTAAATATAGACTACTTACAAAACTAATTACATAAATGAAAGCTAATTTGCGAAACAAATTTTTTAAGCCTAATTAATCCATAATTAGAGAATGTTTACTGTAGCATCACATATACTAATTATGAATTAATTAGACTCAATAGATTCATCTCGCGAATTAGTCCAAGATTATAGATGAGTTTTATTAATAGTCTACGTTTAATATTTATAATTAGTATCCAAACATTCAATGTGATAAGGACTTCAAAGTTTTTAGTCCCATCTAAACAGGCCTAAATCGAATCAATCCTGGTTTGCGGCGGCCCGGGGCGCGGCGTGCTCACGGTGGCTGGCAGCAGCGGCGGTAGCCCATGTGATGAAGGAAGGGAATGGAGCGGATTTCTCTTGATTCGCCGTTCTTTCGAACGACAAACCGACTGGATTTCTCTCGATCGGGGTCTGACCGAATAACAGAATGCGAAAATATAAAAATACCCCACGCAGAAAGATGAAAAGACAAATATGCCCTTTTTAATTTATACTGCAAAGCTAACTGGGTGGAATATCAGATGAATCTTCACCGTTAGATTGTTTATACTGCTAGTATATACTTGCAGTATAGTGTACCGTAAAAGTCCTCTTGAAAGAAACGGTGTAAGATTGCACGAAAAAGCTTATTTTCATCAAATCAATTCCAACAAAATTATAGAAACTTAACATATATATAACGAGCTAATTTACATCCTTGCCTCCTTGGACCTCGCCGACTACCACCACCGCACCAACCCTGCCCCTGCCCGGCTGCCCCGGCAGCGCAGCTGATAGGCATTGATGAGATATCATCGCCATTGCCGTCTTCAAGCAGCCCCGACGACACCACCCTGACCTCATCCAGCAGCAGCAGCAGGATGGCAAGCCCCAGTCCCAAGCAGCGGCAGCAGGGCTTATCATCGGCAGAGGGCAGATGCGGGCGTCGACGATGCTGATGAACCTCATCTCGTGGGCGTCTCCCATTCCTCCATCCAGGAGCTGCAGGATGGGCAAGGCCAGCCACAACGCAACCGTCTACCGGCCTAGGGTGAGCAGCGCGACTACTTCCGCGGAAGCCTGGTGGACAAGAAGAGCAGCAAGAGAACCAGCGCCGGAATTGACGAGCACGCATGCCACCGTCGCCACCAATGAGGGTGCGTGGGCCACGGACGGAGAGCTTGGCGGCGACGAGGGTGCCGGGGCCGAGCTTGTGGACAGGGCCGGTCCTGTGATTTTGAGGGCCCTAAGCGAACTCATCGCGATAGGCCCTCTAAACTATATATAAAATTTTATGATATATAGATAATAATTTTACTTGCAAAACGATAACAAATACATTCATATATTTAATTTAACATGTCTGGTAATTATGAAGAAATAAAAATAACAATATATTTATAACTTGGAACTAATATCATTATTTATTAACTTAATGAAGAACAAAACCCCATCATATCTGTTACTCCCATGAAAAGATACTTCTTCGGGCATTTCTTGATGCAAAATCATCAATAACGGTATTAAAATCAATAGTGTTCAAGATATCCTTCTCAATTGAGCACATAGCCAAGCCATTTAACCTTTCTTGTGACATAGTTGATCTCAAATAGTTCTTCAAAACTTCAAGGTTTGAGAAACTTCTTTCAGCTGAAGCTACCGTCATAGGTACAGTTAATAGATTTCGATAGGCAACTAAAACATTTGGATAGCAATCTGCATCCATAACGAACTTCAGAATTTCAGGCGCGAACATCGAAGAATCACACCTTTAATTCTGAATAAAAATCATTGATCTCAACATCGGATGAGGTACTAGACTACTAGTATTAGGTGTGGCCCTCCACCATCATGGGCCCCCGGCAGTCGCTCGGCTGCATAGGGCCAGGGCCGTTGTGGAAACAGATGGCATGGATGACGGCCTTCGTGGAGAGGATGGAGCTGCAGACCAACCGATTAGCAGGAGCATGTCCTCGCTGTTGATTTCATTGGTGCGACCCGAGACCACCGCCTAGCCGTGTGAGCAGTTTATTGGTTACCTCGTTCCACACGCGGTCGGCTGACAAGTGAGCCCCACAAGTTGACTCAACAGTCCAACAGGGTCAAACATGTCATGTAGGACAAAACTGTCCGAAAAGTTGATTTGTAACGGTTTTAAGAGTTGGGAGACAGATTATACCTGGTTTTGTGGCTGAGGGATACAATTACATTAGGGATATGAGTTAAGGATACAAATGAACTTATGGAGTAGGTATATGGAGTCATGGAATCATGGGCCAACCAATAACCAAGGCCTACTAAGGACACTAGGACAGTACGTAGCTACCTCTCCACTGCTCTGCTCATTTGCTTGGCTTTTGGCTGGAAGTATACGAGTGAGCCACGTGCTCTGCTTTCCTTCTACTACATCCTTTCTAAAATATATAAGCATTTTTAGCTATGAATCTAAACAACTGTGTTTCTAGATTTATAGCCAAAAATTAATATATTTGGGACAGAGAGAGTAGTAGAGTATTTTACATAGCATGCACGTCCAGATAAAGCACGGTCGGTGTGCGGATGACATGCTATACCGTTGCAACGGTATTTCGGGTATATAGCAGTCTTTTTTTTTAAAAAAATATATTTGATTGGTTTGGTGTCACTAAAATTTTAAAACTTAACGGTTCAATCGATGTATATATCCGATCCGCTTTCATCCCTAGACTGCATGGCGCGGTTCGCAGGTAACATCTTCTAGTTCTATCAGCTAGAAAATGGCGAAAGACGAGAAACCCGTCTTACCTCCATCTGATATTTCTCTCTTCTCGCATCCGTGTCTTCATCCTTGATCCTCCACTCTCTCTTCCCCTTTCCCATGGTCAGTGCGAGCTGCAGGTAGGCGTCGCCTCTGCGAGAAGGCGCAGGCGGCGGTGTGCACGGCGTCCTCCCCTTCCCGATTCCGCCCGTACCCTCCTCCTCCGTGGCCTGTGCGGCCTGGCGCCGGCGTGCGCACGGCCGGCGAGGAGGTTTGGTGGGGGATCGATCGACGCGGCCAACCTCCTTCCATCTGCCTCCGTCTCGGTTCGAATCGAAAAAAAAATTAGGGGTTCAGTTGAACCCCGGCAATCCACGTTAGGTTCGCGCCTGGCTATATTTTTCCTCTTATTTTCTGGGTTTTGGGGAGGTTTTTCTCGTTCCTTTTCATTGGTTGCCTTGTCGTTGTATTTCGATTTGTATGCAATTTCTCTTCTTCGTTTAGGTTGTGGAAGAAGCAGCCATGGATCCCTCAGGGCTCAACCTGCAGGGAATCCTGCTGAGAACCAGGAGAGCTGGACCTCCGGCGTGTCAGTTGGGAGGGCACCCCAAATTTGGGTGTTGGGACGGCCGTGGCAGGCCGGAGCTGCCCGTCATTCAACATTGTTCCCGGGGTCCTCCCTGTCGTCGACGCGTTGCTGAATACCATGCACGAGGGCTCCTTTCCACAGACAGCCTTGGTGGCGGGTTCCGTGAGCAGCGCCGATGAGCAGCATGGTGCGCCCCCCGTACGGCCATCCTACAACCTTCCTGCAGGATGCACGCAGGTGCCGATAAGTATTCTGGTGTTCCACAGGAGGCTGACGGGAGGGGATCCAGGTGCCGGTCGCCGCAATCTCGTAGCTTTATGCCTGCTCCTGCACTGTCCGGTGTCTCAGAGGGTGAGCATTTCTTGATGTTTCTTCTTTTAAGTTGTTATATGGTGTTATGGATGAATTACTGTCACGATCGACTGACTGCCGTTTCCGATTCTTCAGCAGATGGAGCTTATGGGCCGATTCCTCAAAGTGATTTCTTGTCGCTTCGAGGTCCATCTGAAGTTTTCCTGTGATATGGCAATGAATCATTCAGAACCGGCCACTTCATATGGTACAATTCAGAGTATGCACCTATGCATCTTCAGCCAAATGGCTTATACACTGAAGCTTCCAACACTGAAAGTGAAAGAGAAGCTAGCCAACTGCAACAATCAGCGGAAGCTGTTATCTGTGACAGCCTCAGTAAGTTGAATCGGCTATGGAGAAAATTCAGGGTCAAAATCCTCAAGAATCAAGTGGCTTGTTGCAAGGGTTCCCTGATGATAACATTCACAATACCATCAGAAAGCTAAAAGGGCCAGGACACAAATCACTCACAGTGACAAAATAGACTTACCAACACAAGCTGTATCTGCATGCAAGGAAAAAACAATAACTCAGATAGAGATGCAGATTGCAGATGCTGAGAGAACTGAAGCACTCAAGGTGAGGATGCCCCAGCACAAAAGCTGAAGACTCGAAGGAGAAAGCACAGCCCAAGTAATCCGTGAGGACAGCCAGCCAAAAAGCAAATGCCACACATCAAAGAAAAACCTCTCAATCAGAAACCCAAAAGAAAATATTGGGAAGAATAGAAACCCCATTCTTTGGAGAAGGCGCCTTTATGACCATTCAATTTCTAGAGAATCCAGAACTACCGTTAGAAGCAGCATTGCATCAGTTCGAAGAAGGCTGCAATTTGAGTTCGGGAGCACGGGTGCAGAGGACCAATCATCAAGGACAATTCATCTGGACCGAAACAGGAGAAACCTGTAAATGCGAGATTCTTTTCTCATGACTAATATCCGTGCAGGTAAACATAGGCAGGAATTACACATAAAATTCACCAGAGTTTGTTTTTTTGCATCAACTCCAAACTGACAATTTAGACTGAGTACATACATTCCGGGCCGCACCAAACCTTCAGAGGAAATCCCACTGGCTACTTCTGGTCATTTAGCGAGGAACTAGCAAGGAAACAAATATGTAACACATTCATGATCACAACGAAGGAGTGTCTGATCACACAAACAGAACAAAAAGATTAACCTGAACTATTCAACACAAATGTTTCGATGTATTGCTCGGCTGTTTACCAAGAAGACCACAAGGCCGTATGACTAAGTATCAAAATGACAAAACCAAAAACGACATATGATGGAACCTCCCTAGCTGGCACACAAGCTCCCATTATCATGATAAACTGCAGCTTGAGATGCTAGCAGTTACCAAGTTTGTTTAAAAAAACATCGCCGAGTCCGCAGGAATTCTCTTTCAGTTATGGATTGTGAGAAGAACTTCACAAGAATCAACCAAGAATTGCCTCATGCATGGAAGCCCTGTAACGAATTCCTACATAAAATTTGCAAGAAACTCACAGAAGGCACGGCTCAACTCTCCAATTCCATTCAACCAAATATAGATCAGAAAAACAGGTTTTTCATCTTGAAACCATTTTTCGTGGTTCAATGGATTGAAAAGATCAGCAGGAAACTTTCCAGAAAACTTTACCTCAGATTCCAGATGATAAGAGGATCAACCTTGGACATCTCATGCGAAAGGAGTACATAGAAAAACTCACCAAATACATTTCAACCACCAAATTAATGGAATACCTTCAAGAGTTACATCAAAGTTGAGATACTTTATTTAACACATGAGCAGGTGCATAAAACTGAAATGCATTTGTATCAAAAACCATGCCTCTTCTTTCTTCTTTAGGAGCCAACAAAATTAATTTGCCGAGTCCGAGGAATTCCTTTCTTTTCCTGTTAATGGATTCCTTGAGAGAATACTTCACAAAGATCCTATACAAGATTGCGCGGTCATGCATGGAGGCTGTAATGAGATTCTAGGAAATCTCCTTGTGGACCAAGAAACGTGATCACAGAAGGACGGCTCTCAACTCTCCAATTATTCAAACAAATATAGATCAGAAAACGAGGTTTTTTCATCTGAAACAAGTTTTTTCTGGAGGATTCACATGGATTTGGAAAGATCAGAGAAACTTTCCAGAAAATTTACCGGTCAGTTTCAGAAATTGATAAGAAGGATCACCCTTGACATTTCAATTGCAAAGTACCATAGAAAGCCGCAAATACATCCAACGCACAATATGGATTACCTTCAAATGGTTTACATCAAAAGTTTAGAACTTTGATTTGGAACACTGAGCCAGGTTGCATAACAACTGAGATGCCATTTGGTCTAAACCATGCTGCCTCTCTTTCTTCTTTAGGAAGCAAAATAATCTACCGAATCTTCTAGTCCCCCATAATTTTGGTGTCGGTGTTCTTATCAACACAGTTTCATTTAGTCAAGAAGCAACGCCCTCGAGCTAAGGTTGACTTGGATTTTGAAACAACGAGAGTTTGGAACCTTCTGATGGGTAAAGCAGCTGACCCTGTAGATGGAACTGATGTGATAAAGAGAGATGGTGGAAACAAGAAAGAGAAGTTTTTCAAGGTCGTGCTAATTCATTCATAGCACGTATGCGCCTAGTTCAAGGTACTTTTAGTGCTGGGTAAATCCTTTTTTGAAGCCCATGGTATGCTGAGCTCGTTTTCCGTGAGCCTGCTTTTTACCCTGTCTATTACTGTGTAGACTATCTCAGGTGCTTGTCAGCCATATAGAATTTTCTTTAGAAACAAAGGGCAAAGCTCCCGCCAGCCATATAGAACTCCTTGAAATGTTGTCAGGTTATTTGATCCATTATTAAACCACCTAATTTAAAGAATTTGTTTAAATGCGCTGTATATGATCTTACAACTTGGTGGAGGAGGAATTACAAAAGCATCTCTTATGCTGAAGTAGCTCCACTGCTCAACATGGGGAAATTAGCATGCAAAGGAACTTTTGAGATAATCGTATGTATGTGCTTAATAATCAACATATATACTTTCTTTATAATCTTATAGGTAGCATTCAAACTTCACAGTTTGCAATTTGACGAGCTAACCTCTTGTTTACAAACCTGAGTTCAGGCCTTCATCTCCAAAGGGTGGAAGGAAATCTCCATGTTCATTAACAGTGTTGAACAATGTGATCACGCCATTTAGACTTTGTAATGTAATCTTCGTTTGCCATTACAGTATACAGGAAAAAATAGAAAAGCGACCATGTAAGTTTGCGATATAAAATTCCGTGTTTTATATCCAGGATTAACGTTTTAGCTAACCTTGCATTTGCCTGTTTATCAGGTGACAGGCGCTTTTCTCCTTGGAAAGGATCAGTAGTGGACTCTGTAGTAGGAGTTTTCCTCACCAGAATGTAGCGGATCATCTTTCCAGGTATGATATTCAAATCAGAGTGCTTCTAATAAATTTTGATTCTTTGCAATAAGGAATGAATGTACCAGCACCTCGTCGTGACACTATTTTGCATATACAGCTCTGCATACATGGCCCTTGCCGCAAGTTTTCCTACAGGGTCAATGGCAATTGTAATGATGGCATTGCTGTCAGGACAATGAAGAAATCATTAGCACGAGTGCAGTAGAGACAGAGGCACATTTGAATTCTTTTATAATGGGTCAAGACCAGATATAGGATTAAATTTTGAAGTTCTCAATGGCCTGTGAGAAGATCCACATGGAACCAAAGGCAATACTACGTTAATGAGTTAACTAAAGGTGAAAATTATTCTCTTCATTGTAAAGAATCAGCTGGAAGTCTTTGTGACCACGAGACAAAATAGATCATAAAGCAAAATCAATATCAGATTTCTTGCAGTAGAATTAACAGCAGTATGAAAAATCTACATGCGACACAGTTCCAGAAGGAGATATCATTATCCAAAGTGTTGTAACTTCAGAGTCAATTCTTCAACCAGGATTACCTTTGAGTCTGGGATGGATCATGCTCGTAGAAATTTTGTTGTGCATTAGTGACACAGCTTCTCAGCAGGTGGGAAGCAATTTTGATGATGGAAATCATTAACAGGAAATGATGTCACAGCCAATGAAACTGAGTACCATGGAATCAAAGCAGCAGCAACAAATAATTATGTTGTAGATGAACCTGGGATTCCTTCTGGTTCCAGCCTGTATCCATTTTTCTCAGCTATTGATTGTCATCAACTAGATGGGAGGACGACACACATGTTTCTTCTACCTCTCCTAACTGTTCTATATGTTCTGCATCATCAAACTTTTAAAATTGGCACAATTGAGGAGAACAGTTCTCTTTTCATGCCATTTGATGCTCATCTAGCGCAGAGGAATGGAAATATGATTGTGACACAAATCTTAGCTCGGCACTGGAAGCACAGAGCTTCCAGGTCAGCAAGCATCTCTTTCTCTACACTTAATTTTAACACTTTATTAATTTGAGAACTTTTAATGTGTTTGGCATTCCAAAAAGTATAAGATCCAACGCTTCTCATAATGAAAGGTACCAATAAAAGGTATTTGAAGTATTTGGCATAGGTACTAGGTACCAAGGGTAAAAGATAAATTTGCTAGTAGAGAGAAAAGGAAGAGTTGTCCGCAATTCAGAATCCGGTACCGCCCCCGTGGCGTTGGTAAACCAGTTAAGTTGTTTGCCGTGGTACTAGCATTAAATTTCTCATTTACGTGGTTTTCTCTAGAATTTACAATTTTTGGTTCCAAAGAAAATGGTAAAACTCTTCCATTAATTATCCATGTACGTTATTTGCATAGTTATTTTGAGATTTATATTTTGTTCCGCAAGAACATTAAAATATCACTTCAGGTTACGTCGATTTATGTTTTACATTTTATTCATGGAAAATATAAACTGTAGATTAAAATTTCCTAATGATTGCATCCATCTGAACCATTGCCATGTTAGGTTAACCAACAAGATAACGAGAGCCTTCTCTCTTGACTCCTGGTTTCCTTGCATGTTCACCTATTCAAACGCTAAAAGAAGAACAGAGGAGGGTTAATCTCATTTTAGTCCCTTATAAAAAGGAATTTATTAAACTATGTAAATAACGAATCAGTTGCGTAAACAATTTTGCTAATATAATTTTGTCGACAAATTTTATGCCAAAAAAATTTTAAACAGATGGTAATTACAATACAATCCGTAGTGTAATTTACACTTTAGCTTGCATGTAATTACACTGTAACTATAATGTAAACTTGTATGTAACTTTTTAAAATATCTCCGTAAGCATATTATTGTTGTAAAATGGAGGTTGTGTGAACCAATCCTTTCACATATGTGTGTGCTATGATTTTTTTCTTTCCTCAAGCCAGAACAAAATCTTGTAATAGATCTAACGATTCAAAAAATTACGTGAAAACTTAGATAGCAAGTTACACTACAGTTATATGCAGTTACAGTGTAATTAATACAAGTTACAGTGTTTACATCTAGCGATTGTTATTATAATTACATCTGTGCAAATTTTTAGAAGAAAATTTATCGACAAAATGTATAAGGTGGTCCCTTGTGTAAATAGTATAGGAGCAAGAGGAGATCTAACCGATGCGCTTGGCGCCTAAGCCGGCCATCCTTTTGAACCTCAACCAGTGCCGATATTTCTCCCTTTTGTCCTCCTTCTAGTGGACGCAATTCAAACCTTTAGAAGCAAGAACAAAGCCCAAAGGGGTTCGAACAAGGAGGCGTCAATCTCTTTTTTTCTGGTGCAGAACTGCAGATCGATCGATGCATTAAATTGTTCGAAAGAATTTACTTTTGTTTTTTCTAACCTAACAATTTTGGTGATTGGACGCCAGGTAAATTTCGATTTCCAATCAAAATGCTCATCCTTTTTAGTTAGTTAATTACTCTATTTACTATTAGTTATGATAATTTTATTCGCATACTTGCCCTCTTTCAATCAATGGTTCACATTGGTTTCACTTGCTTCTCAATACCTCTACAGTAGCCTCGCACTGGAAAGCACAGAGCTTCCAGGGTCAGCAAGCATCGCTTTTCTCTACCACTTAATTTAACACTTCATTATTTGAGAAACTTTTATGGTGTTTGCATTCCAAAAAAAAGTAAAGAATCCAACGCTTCTCATAATGAAAGGTACCAATAAAAGGTATTTGAAGTATTTGGCATAGGTACTAGGTACCAAGGGTAAAAGATAAATTTGCTAGTAGAGAGAAAAGGAAGAGTTGTCCGCAAATTCAGATCGCGTACCGCCCCCGTGGCGTTGGTAAACCAGTTAAGTTGTTTGCCGTGGTACTAGCATTAAATTTCTCATTTACGTGGTTTTCTCTAGAATTTACAATTTTTGGTTCCAAAGAAAATGGTAAAACTCTTCCATTAATTATCCATGTACGTTATTTGCATAGTTATTTTGAGATTTATATTTTGTTCCGCAAGAACATTAAAATATCACTTCAGGTTACGTCGATTTATGTTTTACATTTTATTCATGGAAAATATAAACTGTAGATTAAAATTTCCTAATGATTGCATCCATCTGAACCATTGCCATGTTAGGTTAACCAACAAGATAACGAGAGCCTTCTCTCTTGACTCCTGGTTTCCTTGCATGTTCACCTATTCAAACGCTAAAAGAAGAACAGAGGAAGTTATCTCATTAGTCCCTTTATACAAAGAATTTATTAAACTATGAAATAACGAAATCAGATTGCGTAAACAATTTTGCTATATATTTGTCGACAAATTTTATCCAAAAAATTTAACAGTGAAATTTTGACTGGCATTAATTTGCGGAAGAACAGGCTTTTGGTAATTATCAGATTGAAAGAAAAGAATTTTTGACCGAAAGAATTCTGTTGATTGGAAGCAGTAAGGTGGCAGATGACAAAGAATTTTCTCATGCCATTTCGAGAACGAGGATGAGTATGAATAATGTCTTAGCAGAAGCGTATCAGGACTAGTTTCTTGATAGAGTTACCAATTTAAACAACTGCTCATGGTTTTCTAGGTTTGCACTACTTGATTTTTATTGGAAATAAAACCTTTCTCATTAAAGTTTTATGCCAGTATAACCTTAGTTTAGAAAAAATGCTAGATTTAATAGGCATGCATTGGACCACTTGCAAAATTTTTCTTGAAAAGTCTTACAATTTTGTCTCCTCTGGTTAAGCTATTATAAGTTGGAGATATTCCTTAATTCCCTTTAACCTTAAGGAAAAAATATAATTCCCTGTTAAGCCACTAAAAAGGAAATCTCATAAGGCTCATGGCCTCTAGTTATAGTTTTTGCTCACTCAATTGTATTATTTCACAGAAAATTCCTGAATCGTTGCGTTCACCATCATGCGAAGAGCATTTGATCTTATATGGTTAAGAGATGTCCCCCAGAACTCACAAAAGTAAGATATTAGCCCTGTAATTCCCCAATAAATTAAACCAAATCCCCCTTTACCTGCTGGTGAATTTTTTTCTAGTTCTGAAATAATAAATCAAGTTATCAAAGAAGTTGCTGAAACCAATTAAAGGAGCAAGCTGATCGAAGATACTTTGCCAGTTAATATCTAAATTAAAAATACTATTGAGCAAAACGAATTTCTATGAAATGGCGCAACGCGGAACAGAAAAGGGCTGATAATGTATGACACACATGATAAGCAGTCAAGGATTTTTTTTAGAGACAAGAAAATTCTGTCAATCCTATTTATTACACAGGTGAGAAGTATGGTCGATTACAATGTGTTCCGAATTAATTTTCAGGATTTAAAATCTGCTTAGGTATAACGCGGATTGGGGCTCAAAAAGTGTTAGTGCGTCTCAATCTCTTTTTCTTCGAACTTGAGATCGATCGAATTGCATAAATTTTCGAAGATTACTTTGTTTCTACCTAACAATTTGTTGATTGGACCAGTATTCGATCAATCAAAATGCTCAGTCTTTAGTATTTAATTTACTCCTATTTACTATTAGTTATGTAATTTTATTCCATACTTCCCCTCTTTCAATCATGGTTCACATTGTTTCACTTCTCATACCTCTAAGTACCTCGCAAAACACTGTAAAGTCATCTTATTATTATATGTTAGCTGCTTGACAAAAACTGGATGCCATGCAGTCCAAATCTATACATTGTGCCAAAAGAGTTGTTATGAACATCAGAGCTTTCAGGACCATGAATCACTGTATGCCACTGTGGCATATACCAGGAAACAGCACCAAAGCAGATGATTCAACCTTAAACTCTGTTTTCTCTCCTTCATGGATCGATTACACGCAGGCACAGCATTCAAAACCAAAGAAATCCAAAAACCACAAGTAAAAAGAACATGAATATTGACTGGATTTAATTGCGAAGAACAGCTCGTGTGGTAATTATCAGATAAAAGAATAAGAATTTTTTGACCGAAGAGACATTCTGTTGATTGGAAGCTAAGGTTAGCAGATGTACCAAAGAATTTTCTCATCCATTCGAGAACGAGAATGAATAATTCTTAGTTCAGAAGGTATCCGGTACTAGTCTCTCTTTCGTTACCATTGCACACTGCTCATGATTTTTCTAGTTTGCACTACTTGCATATTTATTGAATAAATTTTCCTTTCTTCATTAGTTGTATGCCGTATTACACCTTGGTTAAGATAAATATTGCTAGATTAATAGATTGATATTTCTTGAAAGTTTTACATTTGTCTCTCTCTGTTCAGCTGATTTACCAGAGTGCAGATAGTCCTTATTCCTTAACCTAGGAAAATATTCCTGTAGCACTTATATCTCATGGCCTCTAGTATCATTTTTGCCTCATGTAAGTTGAATTCACAAGAAAATCCTGCATCGTTGGTCCACGACAGGCGAGCATTGATCTTGAGTGGTTAAGAATGTTCCTCCAAAACTCAAGCAAGTAGATACTACACCTGTATTCAATTATTTACAAATCCATTGCCTGCTGATGAGATTTTTCTTAGCTTCTGGAAACTGATAAATCAAGTATCAAAGAAGTTCGTGAACAATTAAATTGAGCAAGGCTTGATCCAACTTGCCAGTTAATATCTAGAATTAAATACTATGAGCAAAGTTCTATGAAATGGCACGCAAAACAAAAAAGCTGGTCATAATGTATACACCATATCGAAGCAGTGAAGAATTTTTTTATTAGGAAAGAAATTCCATCGAACCTATTTATTTCACAGGCGAAGACAGTATGCTCAATTACAATGTTGTTCGAATCTATTTTCAGGACTATTCTGTCTTAGTATACGTGGATTGGGCTCAAAAGTGTTTGAGTGTGTCCGCCTTTTGACATTACATCATCTTTGCATTCCAGTAAGTTCTGTTGACTTAATTCCATTCAACCTGCAGCCAATTTGAAATTTACACTACATTGTTGCCACTTAGGTTGATACTAATGTTGGTCGTATTATGTGTACGATTGGATGGGTGCCCCCATGCAGTCAAATTATTACATTGTGCAAAAGGAGTTGTTTATGAAGCATTCAGAGTTTCAGGACCATGAATCACTGTATGCCACTGGTGGAGTGATACCAGAAACAGCAACAAAGCAGATAAAATTCAATCCTTAAAATCTGGGTTTTTTGCTTCTTCAATGGATTGCCAGATACAAGCAGCACAGGCATCCAAAAACCAAAGAAATCAACGAACCACAGTAAACAAGAACAGTGAGATTTGAACTGGAATTTAAATTGCAAGACAGGCTTGTGGTAAATTTCAGATAAAGAAAGATTTTTGACCGGAAGAGATTCTGTTGATTGGAACAGTAAGGTGTGCAGATGTAAAGAATTTTCCTCATGCCATGCGAGAACTGAGTGAATGAAATAAATGTCTTAGCAGAGCGTATCCAGTACTAGTTCTTGATAGGTTACCAATTAACACTGCTCATGATTTTCTAGGTTTGCACTACTTGATATTTTATTGGAAATAAACTTTTCCTTTCTCATTAAGTTTATGCCAGTATTAACCTTAGTTAGAAAAAAATGCTAGGATTTAATAGAGTTTGAAATTTTTCTTGAAAGTTTACATTTGTCTCTCTCTGTTAGGCTGTATTAAGAGTTGCAGATATTCCTTATTTCCTTAACCCTTAGGGAAATATATTCTGTAGCACTAGGAAATCTCATGGCCTCTAGTATAGTTTTTGCTCATGTAAGTTGATGATTCACAGAAATTCCTGAATCGTTTGTCACCGATCATGGGAGCATTGATCTTGAGTGGTTAAAGATGTTCCCCAGACTCAGCAAAGTAAGATATACACCTGTATTCAATATTTACAAATCCCATTGCCCTGCTGATGAGATTTTCTAGTTCTGGAAATGATAAATCAAGTATCAAAGAAGTTTGTGAACCAATTAAATGGACAAGCTGATCCAAGAACTTGCCAGTTAATATCTAGAATTAAATACTATGAGCAAAGTTCTATGAAATGGGCACGCAGAACAGAAAAGGCTGTATAATGTATGACACATGATCGAAGCAGTGAAGGATTTTTTTTAGGAAAGAAATTCCATGACCCTATTTATTCACAGCGAGAAGTATGTCAATTACAATGTGTTCGAATTATTTTCAGGACTATCTGCTTAGTATACGTGGATTGGGGCTCAAAAGTGTTGAGTGTTCCGCCTTTTGACATTACATCATCTTGCATTCCCAGTAAGTTTCTGTTGGATTAATTTTCCTCACCTGCAGCCAATTGAAATTTACACTACATTGTTGCAACTCAGGTTGATACTAATGTTGGTCGTATATGTGTACGATTGGATGGGTGCCAATTCAACCCCTCCCTGAATCTCTTCAGTTACACCTTCTGGAGCTTAAGAATGTTGCATTGTCTACTACATTGTATAAATACTCTGCAATTTTATACGATGATGTTTCAATTTGAATATATTGATTTTGTTTGTGCCTTCAAAATACCCTGTCTTGGAGACTATACAAAAGTACCTCTGGCCTCGTCTGTGTAAACTTGATCAACAAACACTGTGAGTTATAACCAATTAACCATACCCACTCATAGTTGCCCTTCTTATTAGTTTTTTTTACGCAAGCCCTTCTTATTAGTTTGTTAACTTCTAGGTTATTTCTTTTCATGCAAATTACAGTATTTGGAATCATGAATAATTAAGGCAATAAGGAGTAAATAACATAATTTATAACTATAAGGAATTATTAACAGAGTTTCATGTTTTCACAGGTATGAGTTACATTATCAGATGATTACTTTGGAAAGGTACTTCATTAGCATTAAGAGTTTGGTCTCTTCATTAGCATCTACCGACGCATTTGTTCTCTTTGTTTGAGTAAAGATAAATTATCATAACAAATGCAGGTGTTCTGTACCAAAAGCAAGCCGAATTGCAATGCATGTCCAATGAGGAGTGAATGCAGGCATTTTGCAAGTGCCTTTGCAAGGTATTATGGCAAGCAGAAAATGGGAGCCTTCTGGCTGCAAGGAGACTTACAAAATAAACACTATTTGCTTCAGTAGTCACTTTTTTCCGATAAAGGAAGCTTTATTAAAACTCAGTCAAATACACCAAGATGATACATTCTAACTGAGCCACTCCCGGCCTCTGCATGAAATGCACACCGCCACAAAACAGGATCTAACTAGACCCTCAACACAAAACAAATAAATTAGTGACTATCAAGCCGTAGACTATATCGCCACCCATGCTCCAGGGTAAAAAACTCCTGTGCCACCTGATAGTGCACAGCAAAAACCACGAGAAGGATGTGCTTTCGTTGGTGGAGAGACCGAATTAGCTCCATTAACATAATATGACCACTAAGAGCGCAAAATAGTGCTTTTGAAGAATAAAAGGGAAAATATGCTAGGAGAAAAATCAATATATGTTCTAGTACACCGCCATGGCACTTTGTGTAGTTCTGTCTGCAACAAAATATATTTGCCGCTTTCACTTATCTTACCTGGGAATTTTGTTATCACGTATTTCCTCGTTCCACTATCTTTCTGTTTTGTTTGTGCGCGCGCGCATGCCTGATATATCTTGCTCTTTCAGTTGACCTTACCTGGGAGCCTTCATTTTGCATATTTCTTCATTTGTTATTTTTTCCTTATTAACTCTGTTATATTTTGTTTGACTTTTTTAAATGAAGTGCAAGACTTGCACTTCCTTCTCCTCAGGACAAAAGGTTGGTGAATCTGAGCAATCAATTTGCTTTCCATAATGGCACAATGCCCACACCAAATTCAACTCCTCTGCCTCAGCTCGAGGGGAGTATCCATGCAAGGGATGTTCATGCTAACAACACAAATCCAATAATTGAGGAGCCAGCAAGTCCAAGAGAGGAAGAATGCCGAGAACTTTTAGAGAATGATATTGAAGATTTTGATGAAGATACTGATGAAATCCCAATAATAAAACTTAACATGGAAGCTTTTTCTCAAAACTTGGAAAATTGCATAAAAGAAAGCAATAAGGATTTCCAATCTGATGATATTACAAAAGCATTGGTTGCTATCAGCAATGAAGCAGCTTCAATTCCTGTACCTAAACTAAAGAATGTGCATAGACTTCGGACAGAACACTATGTGTAAGTGTTGGACTGATATTTTATTTAGCTTGAACATGTACCTGTTTAAACTTACATTTATTATAGAGCCCACCATCTAAGTAATTCTATACATCCTGAACAAAATATTTTTAATTTCTATTACTGACTTAAGGTTCTGCTCGCAGTTACGAACTTCCAGATTCACATCCCCTCATGCAACAGTGAGACCATGAGAAATTGTGCCATCTTTCTTTAAAACACTTCAAGATATTATTTCTGATTGCAAAATGATCTTACAGCTAGCACTCGACCAACGGAGCCTGATGATCCAAGTCCTTACCTGTTGGCCATATGGACACCAGGCAAGTGCATTTTCTTTAAATTTATAACTGTCCGTGTGTGTGTGCTGGTTTTCGTCGATCATGTGGCTACTGTGCAGATGAACTAAAGGACACAAGGGAGCACCAAAACCGTGCTGCAATCCTCAAACTGAAGGTGGCTTATGCAGCAATGAGATGTGCCACAACTGTGTATCTGAACGAGAAAACCAATATAGATACGTCAGAGGCACGTTCTGGTAAATCAACCAACATTATGTAGCAATCATCAACATTGAAGAGCTGAACCTCTGCATTAGTCAGCTAGTAAACAAAATATTCATTATAATCAAACATTGGAATGAATTCAGGAATTCAAGAAAATGTTGAAGATAACTTTTAATGAAAACTAGTGCTTACAAAGTGCCAAGCAAAGCTATTCTGTTGTCTGTGTAATCTCTTTTCTTGCATGAAATAGCCCACTGTCTTCACTTTAAACAATAAGAATAGCATAGATTTTGGGTTTCCGGCTATACAACACATCTTAATATGAACTTTTGTGGAAGTCTAAAAGAGAACCTCTCTGAACCTTTAAACTGTACACTATTTAACCAACAATCAAAGCCGATCACTTCTCAACGTCATTCTGAATTAGCTTTGGGCGATGTTTCTTAACCAGGAATGTGGTCTGAGATTTAGATTTTTTTTTCATCTCCTTTATATTAGTAGACGACTTAAAATTTTCTGGAATAATCTTACTTCGCTGTGAAGTATTTATAACCCAGATAAATCGGTAAATTAAGTAAAGTATTATTGTCCCACAAATTTAGTGTGTGAAATAGACAACATTTTTCTACTGTCCGATTAAACTTTATTTAACTCTGCCCCATTTTATCTAGGCTATAAATGGTGATTTCTTCTAGGCTATACGTTTTCAATCCAATTTTACCTTATTTTCTTTACCAAATTTTCAACATTATAATACTTTGTAGTGCAAGTGAGATTTTTTTTTCATTTTGTTATGTCATTTACTAATTTTAAAATTGAAAACCTGTTCACCTTGGCCATTTTGCCACATAGGGACACATAGTCCAAACCACTTTAAATTTGAGACAAGGTTGAAAAGCGCATGGTTTTATACTTCAGTTCTGGGTTGAATTGTGTCCAGTTTTCTGCTTTGGGTTGTCTCTGGACTAACAGAAAAGTTCAGTATTGCAAAACAGACTGTTTCCTATACAATCATGCATTGTTGGTTTGTGAAGTTGCAAGTATTGCTTGACTAATACGGTTACTGAACATGAACAGGTTCCTTGCCGAACAGCCATGAGAGGTAGTTTTCCACTTAATGGCACTTACTTTCAAGTTAATGAGGTATGCTGAGTTATATCTGTCAAAGTATGAGTAGGATAGTGGAGAGTTGCTATCCATGGCCTTTATAGAGTTGACTTTACGATTTCTGGATTGTTTTTGCAGGTTTTTGCTGATCACAGTTCTAGCCACAATCCCATAAATATCCCAAGGAGCAGTTATGGAACTGCATAGGCGTATGGTTTACTTGGACTTCAGTGCCAACCATATTCAAAGGTTACCACCATTCACCCATACAATGACTCAAAGAAATCTTATCTGCAACTTTACCGACAAACTTTATTTTCATTCTTTAGGTCTAAAACAACGAAGAAATACAGCACTGCTTCTGGAGAGTATTAACAGTATTTTTTCACTCCTGTTTCAGCGCATTCTCCTCTGGGACATATCTTGTTTCCTCATATGATCAAACAATTTGCAGAATACAGATGCCATCGATATTATCACAATATGTTTCTACAGTGGTATACAGAATTCGTATGTGATTGCGTCGAGTCGTACCACACACTTTCCACAAAACTTAGTATTAAGGGTCTAAAAGGAGCCTGAATATTGGTTCCAGTTAAGAGTCTATATTCTGGAGTCCATTTTTTAATTCCTAAGTGCTAACAAAGATAAGGTGTTTCTTCAAACAATAAAATAAAAGTAAACTCCAGTATTATCACCAGCATCCAAATATTAGCTGACTATAATATATTAATAAGTTATATGGTGCCAAAAGCAAAGATACGCTACCATAACAAACCCCTCTTTTCTTGAGTTATAATAAAGGGTTAGACATACATATAGCTCCAAATTAAAGTGCATTTTTTCTACACGAGTTGCTTTGGCTGCTTTCCAAATTGGTTGTTAGGTGGAAAAAGGTCGTCAATTTTCAGGATTTGTAGATATATAAGTTAGGGGCAATATGCCTCTTACTGTATCAATGTGCGTTCATTAACATGTACTAAAATGCCCCAATGCCAAGGAATTCTGTGTGAAAGGATTCCGAACAATGAAAACTAGCGGCACCAGGCCTCGTATGTCCTCATTTCCACCTTGCAGCGAGGCAAAACTGCGAAGATCCTCTAAAACAGCAGCAACTGAAGCAAACACACTAATTTCAACAAGGACATTATTCAAATATAAATATAAAATAATGTGATAGTGATTACATCAGCTCTCGATTCTGTGCATGGGTCATATTAGTTCCTGCAGGACGATAAAGCCATTCTTCTAGGAAATAAACAGTGGAGTGGGAAAACAAGTTAATTTTAAGGATTGTGGAAGCCAAATTGGCCCACGAGAAAGAAGCACCAATTATTATATGCACCTCTGGGGCAGGTCGGATGCGGATCCATATCTAAAATCCCAGTTAACAATGGGCCCGTAAGAAATAATCAATTCGCGTTTTTTTTTTCTATGTGGCTTTGTGTATCTTATTCACTTTTCATTTGCTTTATCCATTCAACTAGTCTTGCCATAGAGAGCTCTGTCAATGCTAACGGTATCTTTTGTTGTGGTATAACCATCTTTTCTCAAGAACATGGTTAGTTTTTCCCAGAATAAATTTAGCAGGTAGACCTTCCATAATTGATGATATGAACTTTGATTTTCATTATTTGCTGGCTTCCCTGTTACATATTTACAGACCGTCATATCAACAGATTTTCCAGCAATAAGTGGGTCTAGGGAGTGATTTGATATCCAAGGCATAATGTTGTTTATATTGGTTTTTCATGCTGGTTACCAAAGATTCTATGCTGGGATATACGAATGCAATTGTCATTTTGCAAATCTCCAATTAGTCAAGGGGGTTTAATCCAACTGGCATTTCGATCTGCTTACTAAGGATGGTGATTAATTTATTCTGGGTCAGCCATCAGTTCTTCCTGAAAAGTTTCATTTTTACAAAAGGGGAACATAAGCGTATGATAGCTGTAACCAAACTTGCCGTTTTATCCAGTCGGCCAAAACCAGATGACCAAATGGATCCATTAGCTTGTTTGCAAGATAATGACCAACCAAAACGTGTACGGGTTGTGAAACAAAATGTCTCAACACTGCATGAGTGCTACACGAGCCCCAAAATTAAAAGAAATTGTCCAGAAGCCAAGCCAGCGGTGGTGCTCGTAATCAATGAAACGGATCCTTGCCGTTAAAACTAACATGATCTAAAGGACAAAAAAACCATATATTGCACATCGAATTAGCAAGGGACAGAAAAAAAATACCTCCATTTATGGAATGGTATTTGGTTTGCCAAGGACCAGAGAGGAATGAAAAGAAACCAGAGAACTCAAAATCTATCCGTTTTCCCCCTGTTCGATGCATGTACCATCCACTGAAAAACTCATTTGCGAGGAAAATATTCATGATTGGAACTTCACTATATCGAGGACAAGAATGTCATTGTTGAACTTCACTGATATCAGAGTACCTTGTCACAGGCATATCAGAGAGAATATCAGACAAAACTGATGCTTATAAGCACCAATTATTCACAGATTGGAATACTAGATATAACACACTGTCAATCCGTACGGCAGAATTGATACTACAAAAAGGGCATCCTTACTCAGACTAACTATGATTTCTAAGAATGCATAGCTATAACTCCACTTATTCGACAGTATCGCCAAGCAAAATGGAAACAGCAATCCTTCGATCTCCAAAAGCATCCCCTTCTTCCCTAATTGCTAACTTTGGACCTTCAAGAAGGGGAAATAATTCGTCGCCTACTCTCGAAAATCTGACCACTGGGTTCTGCTACACCACCAAAAAAGTTCGGTGTCGACAGCAACATAGAATTACCGAGCACTAAACAAGGATCCGGGAGAAACTCGGAGGCCATATCGTGAAAGTGGACAGATTTGCCCTGAAATGATTTGAGAGGTTTTCCCGACTTGTTGCTGTCAAAACTGAACCTTGAATGATAGCCATCAGCTGAACCACAAAAACTCATTTTTGAGCAAAAGATGTCTGTTGGCAACCGAACAAACCAGCAAAAGCCCCACCGCACTCACGTCATCCCCGTTGTATGCATCCTGCTGCCGATACTCTGCTGTTCTGCTAGCCGCCAATATTTCCTGGCTTAGGAAACTGACATGCAAAGTGAAAGCTCTGTTTTGTCTCTGACTGACGAATCATTCCGTTGCGTAGTGATACTCTGGTGCTGGAAGTGCTAACATTTCCCAGGCTAGTGGGACTTGGTTTGCTCAGCTTTTCTCTAAGACATCTTGGGCACGTTGAAGGGCCTCCAAAAAACACCTCCCACACCATTCAACTGGAAGGTTGATGCATCTGTGTGTCAATCTGGTTATCAGTGTGGTTGTGGAAAGCATGATGAGCTCCATTCAGAGGACTTTGCTTTAGGGTCTGTGTCATTGATCGGCTAGCAACTGAATGTTTGTCGTTGAATGTAGTGTATAAAGCAAAGCATTTACATGGTAGCCTGGACCACCGTCTGAGCTTTCATTCTACTTCCATCTTCAGTTATGTCTCATTTTGGACACTTTCGTAAGTTTCATTGTAGTGAAGAGGACAACTTTCTCTATATTATTCCACTTCCTTCCAATAATTTCGAGTGAAATTATTGTTCTACCAACCTCATCCTTCCTAATTCCGTGTGCGGCCACTGATCAACAGAAAAACTGTTGAAGAGCTTCCCCAAAATCATGATCACCACTCAGTAACTTTGCAATCTTAATAGCCATTTTCTGGTGCATTTTGGGGCCACCTCCCCGGAAACCAGGAATCAGTTTGACAAACATTCAGAGGGACTGTCATTTGGCCCAAAGAGATTTGTCACTTTGGCCCTCCCACTTCAGAAACTTCTTTATCCTTGATCTGAGCAGCTTTGTCCCTCTGCTCCACAAGCCTTTTCCAATTTGATTTAGCTTATTGCATAGCTCAACAATCACCCTGAAATCAAACACAAATGCACAAGTTGGAAAATAAACCAATAATAGATATTTTTAATTTTTATCAAAGTCAACTGCAAGTTTTACAAACCCAGCTTTGAAGAAAACCCAAAAGTTAAAAGGAAAAATTTGCTTGGTTTACTAAATATTGACAAGCCAAACTATACCATCAGATAAAACATTGACAGCAAATATGCTCTAACAAAAGAAATGATATGGTTATCGCATATTGCATCCATCTAAGAACTAAAATAACCCTGAACCACCAAATACATGATATTTTTGTTAAACAGATCTTATGCCTATATGAAACAGCATTTTTGATTAGAAGGACAGTGCATACCGCAGTTGAATCTGCAATTGTTGAATTTCCTTCCCCACTCCCTCTGAGCATATTCTTCTGCCTCGTATTGCCCAATTAACTCTGCTGCTTTCAAAACTCTCTCCATCTCCCCATCCTTCTCATACTCCACAGAATATCGATTTCATTCATCTCCGTCTTCCATCCCACAAGAGCCCTGCCCATCTTGCTCACCTCACATCAATATCAGGCTGCTCATCATACAGACAGTACAATCTGATCTCTCTGCCCCTCCTCATACTTTCCATGGCATTGTACCTTCCCCTTCGTCTCCTTCAGTGTGAAAGCCCTGAAAATAGCAGCTTACACTACATTTATGTCAGCTTCAGCAATGCGCAGAACAGATGAACAATTTATCGCAATTAGGGAAATTCCGGTGTTATGGAACCTCCAAGGCTTCCTTCCTCTTAGACCTTCCGGCACGATTGCCCTGGAGTGGTCTTACTTCTGGGCGACGAATCCGCGGCCACCAAAGTAAAAAGTAAGCTCTCCTATGGCCTATGCCTCGGCCCTAAGATGCCTGCCTTCAGTTGCTGCTCTGGCTGCTTTCCGCCGCCCTCTGCGACTCGTGGCTCGCGCGCGGCCCTTCCACGACAGCCCCCCCGGCCGCCGCCGCAGTAAGCAGTGCCTGCCAAACTCTGACCCGACAGCGGCTCCTCCGCGTCCCCAACGAGCCTTAGCTGCCGCTCTCGGCGGACTCGAGGGCCGTCCTCATCGTCGGAAACCTGAACCGGAAATCCGCCAACATCGGAAAGAGAAGCGGGCGAGGCCCTGGGACTCGAGGATGGCGAGCAACCGTCCCCCCGGCACGCTCCGCCTTCCGGGCGGCTGCCGCCGTTCACCGCCCCGCAACCTGCTCCTTCCAGCTCCGCCACCTGCAGAGCAAGCAGCGACACGTTGAGCCGGAGAAGAAATGCGGTCCGAATAGGGAGAGTGACTGCAGCTCACGCACACGCTTGGTGAGCTGGTCGGCCGCGTCCTTGGGGCGCGGGAGACGGAGCGCTCGAGAGGAGGCGCGCGCAAAAGGAGGAAGTGATTGTCATCGCCGTCGTCGCGTCCGCGCCGCGCATCTCGAACCTCATCTCCGCTCCTTCTGCGTCACGCAGTTCAGGGTGCCGCTCGTGCGCCCGCGGCGCGGGAAGCCCACAGACGCGCTCGAACGCGGACGCAGCGCACCGACCTCACCGCGGCGGTCGGAGGAAGAGGAGGAGAGGCATGGTCGGCCGGAGGAGGGGAGAAGGAGCGGCGGGAGGTTCCGGAGGCACGCGGCGCCCCCGGGGAAGGGGGGGGGGGGGGGGAGGGGGCGGTCACGCCAGAAATCCGCCTGTCGGGCTCCCGCTACCCGCTGGTCGGAGGAGGAGGATGGTGGCCCGCTCGTCGCCGGCGCCGGCGCGGCTACCGCTCGCTCGTGCGCGCACACCTCGCTTCTCCACGGGAGAGTTAAAAAGGAACGATTGCGACTATGCGAGGCGAGAGATGGAGGTTGGAAGGAGAAAAATTTTGATATTTTAGCCATTGTTCAAAAAACGTTTTCGTGAAAGTGGCCATGCTGGAAAACGGTTTTTCGTCTAAAATGTCAATATAAAAGCGCGCACTCACCGTCACTTTACCATTTTAGTATTTTGTGCATTTTCGTTGAAATGCGGGCTTAATAAGACCAAATTGCCCTTGCTCACCAGGCTGCAAGAGATCGATCCAGTTCATGGAGAAAGAGGCACGATTCGCCGCACCGGTGGGTCCTCTGGCCGAAAACTAGAGGAGGTGGCAAGCGGAAGCAAAGCAGCGTGGCGACGACTGGCAAACGCCGCAGCGACAAGGGAGACGCACGGCCTCCATCCAACGCACAACGATGCCTTGTTCCTTCCGGCGTCTCCAACCGCTCGATGCGGAACCTCCGTCCAGCCCGCCGATCTGTTCCGGGGACCCCTCCAACAACCCCACTTCCTCGTCGACACGAACGAGCATCTGCGTGATACCTCGGTTAGCGGGTTATCACCGGGGCGCTAAGTGCCCTGCACTAGACGTGCCGACGAAAAGCTGACGACGCGGACGGCCATGATGTCGCCGAACCCCCGACAAAAAGGAAGCTTGACCCGATGGCTAACCGCGCGGCTGCCCCCCCTCGACGCCCTCCTGTGCTAGCGCCGCTCCAAAAATGGTCCCGGTCCTAAAATCCCACCCCGAGGGAGGGCCCGCCGCGCCATCCTCCTTCACACTCCTTAAGTCCTTCTCCGCCAACCCGAGATGCCAACGCCGCCATTCGTTCGCCCATGCCGACGCCGTTTCTCCGAGACCGGTGGGGACAGCGCCACGCCCTGGAGGCCTCCTCCCGGCCAGAGCCGGGTGCTTGTGGCCAATCCGCCCGACCGGCCGTGCCGGCCATCATCCGCGAGCCAGGACGGCTCGGGGCGTCTGCCCTCCTTATCCACGTCGCCATAGGTCACCGTGAATGCCAAGTGTTGTTCCCCTGTTCGCCACGACTCACGACACACCTGAAAGGACAATTTTCGGTCTGCATCATAGGTGGATGGGGCGAACAAATGATCTTTGGAAAAAGTGGGCATCCAAAGCCACTCAAAATTTGGGACAAAGGCTTGAAAAGCGCATGGTTTGATAACTTCAGGTTCTGGGTTTGAAATTGTGTCCAGTTTTCTGCTTTGGGGGTTTGTTTCTGGAGTAACAGAAAAGTTCAGTATTGCAAAACGGACTTGTTCCTAATGTAATCATGCATCGTTGTTTGTGAAGTTGCAAGTATTGCTTGACTATATGAACGGTTACTGGAAACATGAACAGGTTCCTTGCCGAACAGCCATGAGAGGTAAGTTTTTCCACTTTAATGGCACTTACTTTCAAGTTAATGAGTGTTATATGAGTTATATCTGTCAAAGTTATGAGTAGGATAGTGGAGAGTTGCTATCCATGGGCCTTTTAATAGAGTTGGAACTTTACGATTTCTGGATTTGTTTTTTGGCAGTTTTTTGCTGATCACAGTTTCTAGCCACAATCTCCAAATTAAATATCCCAGAGGGAGCAAGTTATGGAACTTGCATAGGCGTAGTGGTTTACTTTGGGACTCAGTGCCAACTCATATTCAAAAAGGTTACCACCATTCCACCCATACAAATGAATCAGAAAATCTATCTGTAAACAATTACGACAACTGTTATTTTTATTCTTTAAGGTCTAACAACAGAAGAAATACAGCACTAGCTTCTGGAGAGGTATTAACAGTACTTTTTTTCAACTTACTGTTCAGCGATTTTCTCTGGGACGTATCTTGTTTCCTCATTATAATCAAAAATTTGCAGAATACAGAATGCCATCAATATAATCAAATTATGTTTCTAAGCAGTATACAAATTCGGGGATTGCTCAAAGGTGTCCACACACTTTCCACAAACTTAGTATTAAGGGTCTAAAAGGAGCCTGAATATTTTGGTTCAGTTAAGAGTCTATATCTGAGTCTTTTTTAATTCCTAGTGCTACAGATAAAGGTGTCTTCCTTCAACAAATAAATAAGGTGACCTCCAGTTATTAGTCACCAGCATCCAATATTACTGACTGATAATATATTAATAAGTTATATGGTGCCAAGAGGCAAAGATACTGCTACCATAACTAAACCCCTTTTTTTCTGAGTTAAAATAAGGGTATAGCATAACATTATTAGCTCCAAAAAGAAAAGGTTGCCATTTTTTTCCTACACGAGCTGCTTTGGCTGCTTCCAAATTGGTTTAGTTAGGTTGTGTAAAGAGGTCGTCATTTAGGATGTAGATATATAAGTTAGGGCATATCCTCTTACTTTATATTGTGTGGTTTCATTAACATGTACTAAAAATTGCATATGCAGGTATTTGTCTGTGTGAGAGGATTCGACAATGGAAACTAGGGCAACCAAGGCCTCTAATGCCTCATTTCCACCTTGCAGCGAGCAAAACTGGCGAAGATCCTCTGAAAACAGCAGCAACTGAGCAACACACTGATTTCACAAGACATATCAAATTATATAAAATAATGTGAATGGTGATTACATCAGTCTCGATCTGGTGCATGGGTATATTAGTTCCTGCAGGACGAATAGCCATTCTTCTAGGAATAAAACAGTGGAGTTGGAAACAGTTTAATTTTAAGATGTGGGAGCCATTGGGCACGAGAAAGCACCAATATTTCATATGCACCTCTGGGGGCAAGGGTCGGATGCGGATCAATCATCTATCAGTTAACATGGGCGTAGAATATCATTCGCGTTTTTTTTTTTCTTGTGGCCTTTGGTGTATCTTAATTCACTTTCAATTTGCTTTATCCAATTCAACTAGCTTGCCAATGAGACCTTGTCCAATGTAAACGGTATCTTTTGTTGTGGTATACCATGGCTGTCTCATGACATGTTAGTTTTTTTCAGAACTTATAGGCAGGTAGTACCTTCATATTGATGATATGAACTTTGATTTTTCATTATTTGCTGCTTCCCCTGTGTAACATATTAGCAGACGTCATAATCAACAGGATTTTCAGCAATAAGGTGGGTCCCTAGGGAGTGATTTTGAGATTCAATGGCATAATGTTTGTTTATTGTTTTTCATGCTGGTTTATCAAGATTCTAGTCCTTGGGATATACGAATGGCAGTTGGTCATTTTGGCATCTCAATTAGTAGGGGGGTTTAATCCACTGGCAATTTCCGAGTACTGCTTACTAGGATTGGTGATTAATTTTATCTGTCAGCCATCAGTTCTTGCTGAGAGGTTTCCAGTTTTACAAAAGGGGAACATAAGCGTATGATAGTGTAACAAAACTGCCGTTTTCAGTCGGCCAAACCAATGATGAACAATGATCAATCATTAGCGCGGTGTTGCAATTGATAATGACGCACACGGTGTATCGTTGTGAAACAAAATGTCTCAACACTGTATGAGTTTGCTAACACGAGCAAATTAAGATTGCTTCAGGAAGCAAGCAAAGGGGGTGCTGTTCATGATAACGGTCCTTGGCCCTTTAAAACTACCAATGATCTTAAAGACAAAAAAACCTATATATGCACATGAATGCAAGGGACAGAAAAAAAAATACCTGCCATGATGGATTGGTATTTGGTGTTGCCAGACAGAGAGGAATGAGGAAACCAAGAGACTCAAAGATCTATCCGTTTTCCCCCTGGTTCGATGCATGTACCATCCACTGAAAAAGCTTCATTGCGAGAATAATGAATGTCCATGTTGAACTTCCACTGATATCAGAGTGACAAGAGATGTCATTGTTGGAACTTCACTGATATCAGAGTACGCGTTGTCACGAGGGCATATAGTAGAGAATATCAACAACTGCTTGCTTATAAGTCAACAATTATTCACAGAATTTGGAATACTAGATGTTTTGATACAATCACTGGGTCAATCCGTAAGGCAGGAATTGATACTACAAAAAGCATCCTCTTCAGACTATACTAATGATTTTCTAAGAATGCATAGCTATAACGTCCACTTATTCGAGCAGTAATCGCCAGCAAAATGGAACAGCATCCCTTGATCTCGCAGAAGGCATCCCTCTTCTATTTGCTAGACCCTTGGAACTTCAAAGAGGGGAAATAAGCGTCGCTACTCTGAATTCTGACACTTGGGGTTGCTACATCCACCAATAAGTTGGTGTCGACAGCAACATAGAATTTACGAGCACTGAAACAAGGAATCCGGGTGGAGAACTTCGGAGCCATAATCGTGAAAGTGAAAGATTTGCCCTGAAATGATTTTTGAAGAGGTTTCCCGACTTGTTGCTGTCAACTGAACCTTGAATCGATAGCCATCAGCTGAACACAAACTCAATTTGAGCAGAGTCCCCCTGTTGGCAACCGGAACAAACCAGCAAGGCCCACCCGCACTTTCACGTCATCCCGTGGTATGATCCTGCTGCGAAACTCTGCTGGTTCTGGTAAGCGCCAATATTTCTGGCTAGGAAAACGTTTGTACATGCAAAGTGAAAGCTCTGTGTCTCTGACTGGCGAATCATCCGTTGCGTAGTGATACTCTGGTGCTGGAAGTGCCAACATTTCCAGGCTAGGTGGACTTGGTTTGCTCAGCTTTTCTCTAAGGGACATCTTGGCACGTTGAAGGGCCTCCAAAACACCTCCCACACCATCACTTGAAGGTTGATGCATCTGTGTGTCAATCTGGTTATCAGTGTGGTTGTGAAAGCATGATGAGCTCCATTCAGAGACTTTGCTTTTAAGGGGTGTCACTTGATCGGCTTGCGACTGATGGTGTGTTGATGTAGTGCTCATAAGAGCAAGCATTTACATGGTAGCCTGGACCACGTCTGAGCTTTCATCTACCTATCTTCATTATGCTTGCATTTTGGCTGCTTCGTAGTTTCCTTGTAGTGAAGAGGACGAATTTCGCTATATTATTCCCACTTCCTTCAATAATTTCAGTGAAACTTTTGTTTACCGACTCATCCTTCCTAGCCTGTGGGCCACTATCAACTGAAACAACTGTTGAAGTAGCTTCCCCAAAATCATGATCACACTCAGTAACTTTGCAATGCTTAATAGCATTTTCTTCTGGTGCATTTGGGGGCAGTCCGGAAACAGAATCAGTTGACAAACATTCAGAGGGCTGTCATCGGCAAAGAGATTTTTGTCACTTGGCCCTCCCACTTCAGAAACTTCTTTATCCTTGATCTGAGCAGCTCTGTCCCTCTGCTCACAAGCCTTTTCAATTTGATTTAGTTTATTGCCTAGCTCAACATCACCCTGGAAATCAGAACACAAATGTACAAGTCAAAATAACAATAATTTTAGATATTTTAATTTTTATCCAGTCAACTACAAGTTCAACAGCTTCGAGAAAAACAAAGTTAAGGAAAATTGTTTGGTTTACTATATTGACAGCAAAGTATACAGATAAAAACATGACAGCAAGTATCTCTAACAAAAGAAATTATATGGTTATCGCATATTGGCATCCATCTAAGAAGCTAAAAATAACCCTGAACCACCAAATACATGATATTTGTTATTTGTTAAACAGATCTTATGCCTATATGAAACAGCATTTTGTGGATTGAAAGGACAGTGCATACCGCAGTTGAATCTCGGCAATTGTTGAATTTCTTCTCCCACTCCCTCTGAGCATATTCTTCTGCCTCGTATTGCCAATTAACTCTGCTGCTTTTCAAGAACTCTCTCCATCTCCCATCCTTCTCATACTCCACAGAATATCGATCGTCATTATCTCCGTCTCTTCCATCGCCACAAGACCCTGCCCATCTTGGCTCACCTCACCATCAATATCAGGCTGCTCATCAGTACAGACAGTACAATCTGATCTCTCCTGCCCCTCCTCAGTACTTTCCATGGCATTGTCCTTCCCCTCGTTTCCTTCAGTATGAAACCTGAAAATGCAGTACAGCTACATTTATGTCAGATTAGCAATGCGCAGATAGGGATGAACAATTATCGCAAATTTGGGTAATTTCAGTGCATGGACCTCAGCTCCTTCCTCTTGACCTTCCGGCACGATTGCCCCGGCTGGTACTTGGGCGACGAATCCGCGGCCACCAAGTAAAAGTAGCCTCTCCTATGGCTATTCCTCGGCCTGAGATGCCTGCCTTCAGTTGCTGCTGCTGCCGCCTCTGCGACTCGTGGCTCACGGCGCGGCCCTTCCACGACAGCCCCCGGCGCCGCCGCCGCCGCATACAGTGTCTCCAAGCTCTGACCCCGACAGCGCATCCTCCGCTTCCCCACGAGCCTTGCCGCCGCTCTCGGCGGACTCGAGGCCGTCCTCATCGTCGGAACCAGAACCGGAATCCGCGGCGTCGGAGAAGCGGGCGAGGCCCTGGGACTCGAGGATGGCGAGCACCTCCCCCGCGGCACGCTCCGCCTTCCGGCGCTGCGCCGTCACCGCCCGTAGCTGCTCCTCCAGCTCCGCCACCTGCAGCAGCAGCAGCGACACCGCCGTGAGCCGGAGAGAAAATGCGGTCGAGAGGGAGAGTTAGCTAGCGTAGCGACTGCAGCACACGCACCCCGTTGGTGAGCTGGTCGGCGCGCTCCTTGGCGGCGCGGGAGACGGAGCGCTCGGAGAGGAGGCGCGCGCGGAGGAAGTCGATGTCATCGCCGTCGTCGCGTCCGCCGCCGCCGCCATCTCGAACCCTCCTCTCACGCTGCCTTCTGTCGCCAGCTCAGGGTGCCGCTCGGCCGCCCCGCCGGCGCCGGGAAGCCCCTACACCGTCCGGGAAGCCAGGAACCGCGGCACCGCCGACCTCAACCGCGGCGGTCGGAGGACGAGGAGGAGAGGGCATGGCGGCCGGAGGAGGGGAGAGGAGCGGCGGAGGTCCCGGGAGGCCACGCCGGCGCCCCCCCGGGGAAGGGGGGGGGGGGGAGGGCCGCGTCCACGCAGGAATTCCGCCCTGTCGGGTCCCCGCTAGCCGCCGGTCGGAGTGAAGGGAGGATGGGTGGAGCCCCGCTCGTCGCCGGCGCCGCGCGGCTACCGCTCCGCTGGTGCCGCGCACACGCTCGCTTCCTCCACCGGGGAGAGAAAAAGGAACGATGCGACTATGCGAGGCGAGAGATGGATTTGAAGAGAAAATTGATATTAGCCATTTTTCAAAAACGGTTTCGCTGAAGTGCCATGCTGAAAACGTTTTTTCGTTAAAATGTCAATATAAAGCGCGCACTCACCGTCACTTTACCATTTTAGCTATTTTTGGTGCAAATTTTCGTTGATGCGGCTTAATGAGACGCAAATTGCCCTTGCTCACGCAGCTGAAAGAGGATCGATCCCATGTTCATGGGAGAAAGAGGACGAGCGCGGCGGAGGTTGGTCCGCGTGGCCGAAAATAGAGGAGGTGGCACGGAAGCAAAGCAGCGGTGGCGACGACGGCAACGCGCAGGAAGGGAGACGCACGGCTCCATGCCAACGACAAACGATGCTTGTCCTCGCGGGTCTCCACAGACTCGATCCGGACTCGTGCAGCCGCGATCTGTTGGCGGGGACTCCACACCCCACTTCTCGTCGGACACGAACGACATCTGCGTGATCCTCGTTAGCGGGTTATCACCGGGGCGCTAGTGCCTGCACAGCAGCGTGCCGACGAAGAAGCTGACGACGGCGACGGCCATGATGTCGCCGAACCCCCCGACAAAGAAGCTGACGATGGCTACCGTCGGCGCTGCCCTCGACGCCCTCCTGTGCTAGCGCCGTCATGGTCACGGTCCTCCATCGCCACCGAGGGGAGGCCCGCCGCCTCTTGCATCCTCCTCCACTCCCTTGTCCTTCTCCGCCACCCGGATGCCACGCCGCCTTCGTTCGCCATGCTGGACGCCGTTTCCTCTCTCCGGAGACCGGGGGGAACAAGCGCCCGCCCTGGAGGGCCCCTCGCCGCAGAGCCGGGTGGCTTGTGGCCACGCCAGACTCGGCGTGCCGGCATCATCCGCGGAGCCAGACGGGGCTCGGGCTCTGCCCTCGCTTAATCCACGTCGCCATAGGTCACCGTGAATGCCAAGTGTTGTTCCCCTGTTCGCCACGACTCACGACACACCTGAAAGGACAATTTCGTCTCATCATCCGGTGGAGGAGCGAAAATGATTTTGAAAAATGCCATAAAATAGCCAAAATAGCAAAGTGGGCGATGAGTGCGTGTTTATATTGGTATTTTAGCGAACACATTTTCAAATGGCATTCCACAGCGAAACCTGCTTTTTGAAAAAATGGCTAAAATGTCCATTTCTCGGAGTTGAAAAGTAAAAGTAAAGGAGAGAGAGATGGTGGGCCCACGCTACATGGTTACTTGTACTGTGTGCTGTAAGAGCAAGTTTAATAGTAATAGTCCACTACTAGCTCTAAATTCATCTAATAGCCAATTCTAATAGCAATTTATAAATAGTTGCCTATTAACTATTAATTATATGGTCCCATCTGTTATCTGTGGAGGATGTGGTTTGTAACTCGTTATTGATCTATGTGGCACGGAAAGTAATGGTAATTGGTGAGGTAGTTGATGGCCTTACATGCCCGCCTCTCCGGTCCGCGGCGACAACGCGATGCGGGTGTGTGTATTCTGTGCCAGACCGGCCGGTGTGGCCATTTTTTTGTCGCGCAAGTGTCACTCACAGGCCTTACAATGCCGAGCTATCGGTGCCGGGCGACCAACGCGATGCGGTGTGTGTGATTCTGTGCCAGACGGCGGCCCGGTTGTGCTCCTTTTTGTGGCAGTGTCATGCACAGGCACCGTCTGCCGTGCGTGACGGGGCGTGTGCGCGTGTGTTGGTTTTGTGCGCCCCACGCGATAACGTGAACGACTTGGTGTGCTTTTTCTGCCCCCGTGAGTCGCTTTACCCTGCCTCGGGCCCGCCCGCCGGGCGACTCCTTTCCGTGCGCTCGGCAAAAATGGCGCGGGGCCGTGGTGGCGACGATAACGACGAAGGCTCGGCCTTCCACCGGAAGTGTGCCGCCGATTGAACCACATGAGCGCGTGCCGTTGCAACTTGCAAGCCCGCGCTAACGTGGCCAGTAGGGTGCGCTGGTAACGGTCACCCGTGTTATGACGACTTCGGCTAACGGCAGTGGTATAAACTCAGCCAACTCTGTTGTGTGTGTTTGTGACTATTGTTCTCACTGGGACGTAGAAACGGGAAGTGGTTGGTGGATCCGGAGGAGGGGAGAATGCTACGACTTTACAGTTCCACAGGGGGGTTTGATTTGGTTGGATAGTCAAGGTCAAACTCGCCTTGCCCGAGACTAGAAGAAAGCTAAGAGCTCATTGCGGCGTAGTAGACTCGTTAGACATCTTTTGACGTCGTACAGGGCAATTTTATTGTGCTCTGGCGTCGGCAAATATAAAAAGTTTTTAAATAGACCGGTTATTAAAAATAGTTGATAGAATTAAATTTTTGGGGGATAGTCATAGAGTGGTTTGAGAAGTGAATTGTTAGATGGAGAAAGATGAATTGGTGAAAAGGTTTGATTGGTTGGTAGAGAATGTTGGTGATAAATTTTAAATGCTAGAAGGTTATATTTTAAGACGGAAGTATGGATTAATTACGTTATTGTGCAAGTTACGTTTTCAACGTCTGGCCATTTCCCGTAGGTCATCCAAGACCAAGACTATTGCAGTCCCCGAGTTGACACCTTAACTATTCACATGATATGTCGATTTCTCCGTGTTGTTCAATTGACCTTGTTTCACCTTGACATATTGCGTCGCGATTTCCGTAGTTGCAATTGAAACCAACCTCTCTTCAACTTGACTATTGTAGTCTGACTTTCTCCGTAGTTGTATTGAAACTATCTTCAAGCAGGCATTTTAACATTGTCTAGATTTTGGGACGGAGGCGGTACAAAAGATTCCGTAATCAATCTCAAGGCAGGGAGATTTTTAACTATTTTGTTACTCTTTAACCCGTCCAAAAAAAAGCCAATACTAGCTACTATTGGAAAATATAGTTTGTCTTTTGTTTTGTCTTTTTTTGAGACGGTGAGGTAGTAAGTGGCAGAATTAGATTTGTCACTGACTGTATGTATAGCGATGAGGGCACATGTCCATAGACCTAAGTCTTAAGACTA
>JAJSRW010002441.1:0-33662 GCA_022414725.1 Microglena sp. YARC | reverse complement strand
GGAGAGAGATCAGGTTTGGAGGAACTCGCGGGAAGTCGATGTGCCGTTGCGTCCGCGTGACTCGTTGATCAATGTCTGGAGCTCGGCTCCGTTGGGTTCTGCCCCAGCGAACGCATCACGGTTCCAGCTCCTTGGTTGTGATGCAACCTGCCAAATGTGACATCACGGACAGATTTCAGATCATCTTCACATTGCTACTAGTGACTATTCCATTAGTTAGCACATGCTTTCAACTAAAGCAAACACTAACTAACAGCTACATCAAAGACATGTAGGAACAGATCAAACTGCACCCGATCGATAAATTATTATGTCGAGCTTGACAACTAAGCCATGATCATCCAGGTTTTATGCAACATGCCCAATGTAAACAAACCACGTAATCCTTACAAATTCATGCTTTTCACAGAGCATAATTCAGATGAACATCAAAATGCAATCTATATATATAATCATGGCAAATACTGCTATGAACACGTAAACTCTGAAAATAGTTTTAATCTCCGTTGCTAAAGATCTTTGGATCTATTAGTCTACCATCCATCTGCTATAATCATCCTGAAACTACACTATTTCTAGTTCTCAACGTGTCAATTTTGTGCACGCTGGGATCGGATCTAAGGCATCCGGATCCGCGATCCAATGGCAAAAGCAGAGGGAACACAAAGGTCCCATCTCGAGACATGCCAAGCCGCTGCGGCGCATCGCAACAGTTGCAGTTTCATCTTAGGGAAGCCACTAATTAATCTAACCCAATAAGCTCTACAGCCCGGTAAAATTCTCGGAGTAATTTTCCAGATTAAGCGTAACACGAGATCTTCACATTATGTAGTGCGCACAGTGTAAGACAGCGATGCAAAATTCGAGCGGTTAGCGAAGACGCCCAAAATATTCTGCTACAACGACATGATATCCAGAATAACAGCAAGCTGCAAGAACAGGGATGAGGAGAGGGTGTTCTTTTACCATCGCGTCCTTGTCGAAGAGGCTGAAGGCCTCCTTGAACTCGGCGATCTGGTCGTCGGTGAGCTGGTCCGCCATGCGCGGGGCTTAGCCTGGCTTCTTCCTCCTCCTCTTCTTCTTCTTCTTCGCTTCTCTCACCGAGCGCGCGAGGAGGCGAGGGGTGGGGAAGACGAACCGTCGCGGAGAGAATGGCTGGGAGCGATCTGTGGCCTCGCTCCGGGGAATTTCGCCGGCCTTTATACCCGCCCGCCCGTTCCCCGACCGGCCCGTTCCGCCGTCCACGCCTCCCGTTAACGTCGCGCCCCCGCGAATTCCCCAAACTACCCCCCCCTTCAATTACTCTCTCTCCCTCTCACTCCCCCGTCTCCTCCTGATCAATCAACCAAGATATGCGCGGCTGTACTTTCCTAATGTCCCTCGTCTCGTTGGCACAGGCTGGAGTGGAGGACGCGTTGCGATGCTCGCAACGTGCGACGGGCAAAGCCGGTCACCGACCGCGACGCGACATGGGCGCCACGAGTCCACGACGACGCGCGCGAGTCCGTCGCTGGCTCGCGCGGTGGTGTTGTCAGCGTCGTTGGTACTATGTTAGGATGTGATTTTGTAACATTTGTAGTGCATGAAAATCTTCTTTCCGTCTGAAGGTATGTATATACATGTGCACCCCATCAATCCATCATGATTTGGCTCTTACTAGCGTTTTTTTTTTTCTCCCGCGGTGTTATGTTTTATCTGGACTTGTATAAGTTCTATATATGTATGACGTGCATGGATGGCATCATTATACCGAGCACCGAGCAAGTAGGAACACAGGGCAACATGCGAGGACATTTTGGTCACACGGTGCAACGTCGAGGGGCAAGGCCTGTGAATTGCGGGAACGTGCTGCCATGTGGTACAGTCAACCTGCCCATGACTTCCAAAAGAGGGACCGGCTCCGTGTCAGTTTTCCAGGAGGCCGGAGATTACCGTACTACCCCGGACGCGGTCTGGACGCGGAGTGATGATTTCCCTCTTTTATTTTTCCACTTTCCAAAAAAATTATTCAAAGCTGCAAATCCGGCCGGTGCCACGTCACCAGCGCAGATCGTGAATACTTCTGATGGGCCCTGGGCCAGTGTGTTCAGCCGGCCCATCATGCCGTTGTCGCTTGTCAGGAATAGAACGTAACGTACCCAAGTTGACATCGCCAGAAGCCCACGAGCCCTTCCTCTTCTCTGTTTGAGCTTCGAACTTCTTGATCAGAGAGCAAGGAGTCGCGAGGGTCGCTCATGGCGGTCGGTCGCTTTGCATCCTTTCACCTTTCTTTGGGGAAAAGCCTGGGAGAGGAGATTTGGATCGCTTGCTCCGGCAACATCAGCAGGGAGGATTGGGATCTGGTCAAGGCGAGATTATACATGCAGGCAGATCGCACCGCTGCAGTCAATCATGTCCAATCATCGCAGCCTGCAGAGAAGCACGGTGAAAGCGTCCAAAGCGGCGAGTAAAATGGGCAGCAATGCACGTGGTAGCTTTCTTTGGCGAAAGCTAGCAAGATCACATCCCTGTCTTTTTTCGCCGTAGCAAATGGGCCCAGATCTAGCTGCGGAGAGCCTTCGGTGCTGGGCTGGACGCCTGGACCTGATCAACGTCTCTCTTTCGCTTTCGCTTCTTCTTTTCTCCCTTTTTCTTTTCTTTCTTTCGCTTTTTTTGGTTTCTTCAAGGCTCTATACCGCAAATCTGTACGTACTAGTAACTTTCAACTTGCCAAGAAGTTCTACTTGTAAGCTTGCAGAGTTGCGGACTTGCGGTTCCACATTATTCCGTGAATTCAGTAATCATTGTACCGAGAAGGTGCACTGTCCACTCAACCTCCGGATCTCATATACATACCCAGCACACCACAAGTTCTGAATGTTCTTGAAATTAACAACAATTCATAGTGATGAGTTCTTAATAACTACTACTACTCAGTATAGGCTACTTACTTCACATTTCAGTATTCACAAACGCACCTTTTCTGCCCTACATGGCCAGTTAGTTCTCCACAAGCATGCACTGATCACTGCTCTTCTAATATGAAGATTCTCTGAAGTTTTCCTGAAGAGAAGACTGAAGTTTAACTAGCATCTTGCCCTTAAAAAAAAGTAACAGTATTTGTCATGCTCATTCAGAAAGATTTGTCGAGGCAAGCAGTCAAAACAGTATAGTACACTAGCACTTTGGTTGGCCGCTAGCTTCCTGCACCATACGACGATACTAGCAGGCCAGTACTGATGTTTTTTGGCGGCAATGGCACGGTAAATATTTGGTCCCTGAATAGGAGGACACATCGTGCAAAGTTTATCGCAAAAGCTCGCTGCAAGCATGGAGCAAAGTCTAGGCAACCACAGGCCGTAGGTACAGGATATTCCAATCAGCTGGCCTAGCCCTGCCGTGCACCTAAGCTACCAGCTGCAATCACTGAATTCCAAGCATCTCCCTTTTCTTTTCTTTTGTTCAGAATCTGCACTTCTTTTTTTTTTTTACTATTTCACAAACAAAGGAGGGGGGGGGGGTGTACTCCCACAAACGAATACTCTAACCAAAATTGCGTGTATATTTTCTCAGAATTTGTTGAAACTGTGCCAAGCTACCTAGCCACACCCAAACATTCTCATGCGCACTCTGCAATCCGCATTTTGCGTCAGAAAATGAGATATGACAAGGAAGAAAGAGCCAGACTCTTACCAAAAATAAAAAATAAAAATGAAGGCGAATAAAACATATTCCATATCGTCGATGAACTCTTCAGAAATCCAGGACAAACTGACTGTACCACATCATGGAATAGCTACTATAGCGTAGTAAGTTTCATGTACTAATCTTGATTACTTCCATTTTGTGTACTTAGACCCTGGCAGCTAGCATAAATCATAATCGACCCGTTGTTCAGTTGCTTGTCTTTGTGTGTGTGGTACTACTGCCTGCTGGGCAGGCTGTAGTAGAGCCCTCACCTCATCGATCTAGGGACGGGAAACGTTTTAAACTCGGTGGAACGTCCATACCGTTTCCTTCATCATTATCTAAATGCGCTTATAAAAAAATTAAAAGAATTGACATGGATAGGTTAATAGTAATATATCACTCACAAAAACAGGCAAAGTTCAAATTTGACTCTGATAAATTGTAACCAAAAATAACAAATTTACTGGAAAAATACGTATTACTAGTTAAAAGTTGATTTGTTATGTTTGTTACAAACTTGTAGAAGGTCGAATTTGAACTATGCATGTTGTGAAGTGAATATACATATTAAACCTATCTTGCTGCATTTTTTAAGAATTTTTTCATAAATTATTTAGTGACATGAAAGAAAACGATGGACTCCACCGAGAGATTTAGAATCCATCCTCGTTTTAGGGACTGTAGTAGCAACACATCCACATTTGTGAAGAGTTGCATCACTTTTTATTTGCCCTCCACCTACAACCGCGTTTGTACTACGCCAAATTGCGTCGCGAATCCTTTTCTTTTCCAAGGCGGCACATTGATGAATTCATGGGCTCTGTCAGTAGGCTGACACCCAGAATTGGGACTGGAGACGTACTCGCAGACGCGCGCTAGCTGTAGCGGTGTTCAATTCCTAGCTTGTTGTCTCGATAGAGAGCCAGCCTTTTCCTGCACATGGCGGCGCCGGGCCGTGACGAGACGTGCGGCCGTTGGCGCCGCCGGACTGCAGCGAGCATTCTCGCGACGACGTCCCGAACCAGGTCGTGCAGATTGCCCGCGCTCCAGGCCCGCGCCGACACGGCCGGGCCTCGTCAGCCGCTCCTTCTCGCGCCAGCCCCCACACCTCCCCCACGCTCTCCGCCATCGCGCGGCTCCCCCCGGATGCCGCCCCGCCGCCTCGCAGGCCCCACCGGCGCCGGTCCGCCAGCTGATCTCCGCGGACCGGAGGCGCGCGCGGTATCCACCTCGGTATGCCTCGATGGCCCCACCGGTGTGGTAACATGGCGACGGCGTTGCAAGCTCGTTGCATGCGTTTGATCTTGCAATAGTCGCCTATACATAATATTTACTTGCACCTAATTCCTACTTTGGAAAAAATTAACAACTTGATGGAGTACTTCGCGAATGCCAATACGCTGAGCAGTATCACATGGAGAGGTGCGGGGCGCGTTACGTACGCGAGAAAACGAGCGTGCGAGAAGGGCTTTTACGAAATTCTTCGATCCGACGGCGGGGGTCACGCAGCTGAGCTTGCGATTCTGCAGTCGAGATCCGTGTCAGGGAGACGACCGTTCCTGCATGGGAATCTCGGGGAGGTGATGGCGTCCAGCACGGAGTCAGGACTCGGGTATCTCCTCGGACGGCGCTTCTGCGGTGGTCGGCGGACGGCGACGGATCGACGTTCGCGGCTGCCGTCGTCCTTCCAGCCCGGTTCGTCTTGATAATCCTTCCTGTGGCACTTCTGGATAGTCGCGGGGGCAGTCGGACCGGCGGTCCGCGCGCATCTCGGCGCGCGGACGCGGCGCATGATCCGCCCGCAAGCGTCCTTGAGGTCCTCGTACGCACTCTACCAGCGCCGCCCAGCATGCTTCCCGCCGCTTCCTCCGCCGCCGTCAATTCTCCGGGGGAGGGGTAGAGGGGAGTTGTCAGTCGGTATGGCCCGCGGCCTACGTCGCGGGCGGGAAGACGGCCGCCGCGGACTCCTCCAGGCCCATAGCGCGGGGCGACCCATGCCGGCCGGCTTCGGGCGGGGCTCTGTCGCAGCTGAAGTCCGGCCGGTGTTGTGCGTGCTCGGCGAGCAAAGCTGATCTTCAGCGGGAACTACCGCGGGCGCTCGTCCGCAGTGAGCGCCGGCCGACGACCCGGAGTCGCGCTGGATGCATCTGCGCTGCGCGTCCTGTCCCCTGCGACGAGTGATTACGTCGCCACCGGCACCTTCTGCTCTGAATGTGGCGGCTTTGAACGGCGGATGCAGTACCACCGGCGGCGCGGCGGTTCTTGGACGGTGAGGCGCTCCGGTGGGCTACCGGTGCGTACGGCGAAGAAGCATGGAAAAGCGGAGGCAGACCCGGCCCCATCCACCCCGACACGGCGTCCGCGCGCCGCGGAGCGGCCGATGAGAGACGTAGGAGACGCGCCGTGGCGATGGCTGACTTCTCGGCGGCTGCATTTGCACTAGGCTCCCCGCCTCCTGACCGCCGCCCGTCAAGCGACGTCCATAGCGAGAAGCAGCGAAGCGAAGCGTGGCCGGCCGCGTGGTACATTATTGAATCCGCTCGTGAGTGAGCGCGCAAATTGCACCCGAATCGCCCCGCTGCATCCCGCGGCAATCACAATAATGGAGGGCATCTCCGGATTCATCGGATTGTAGAAGAGACGGACAAGCTGGGGCGAGTGTCCCGGGTTGGTATCAGAGATTAACTGCACTCTGCTGCCAGTTGGCAGCTAGCTAAGCCGCTTGCTAGCTTGAAAACAGTGGATGGGCAGCAGCTGAGCCTCGTTAACGTTGCACAACACACACACCAGGCCCCGGGCAGGCCCAGGCAGCACTGGACAATAACATAAGGGGACATTAATTAAGTGACCAGGCGAACAGGGAGTGCTAACTGCTACCTGCCACGCAGGCCTTGAGATGGGGAGGGCCTGCTAGTGTGGGGAGATTAAGATTAATGATCGCAATCAGTAGCGCGATCACGTGGACGCTTCGCAAACTTGATTGGAAATGTTATTTTTTACATCGCGATATTAGCAATACGTGAGCTAGTTATCAGTGCAGAGAGGTGCGGCTGTTGTACTGTTACCGAGATAAACAGAGCGATCTGTAGAGGCGACTTCACGATCTTCGATCCGACCGGCACGTCGTGGTAACTCGCACTTGAGTTGCCGATCTGCGTATTCGAGAAAATTCCATGCAGGGGTTGAGACGACCGCTTGCCTGATTCGGGAATCAACGGAGGAGTGAATGCGTCCAGCAACGTGAGTTCAGGACTCGCGGTTAGTTTGCTCCTCGACCGCGGCTTCTGCGCGTTTTTACAATGTCGGCGACGCGGAGGAGCAATCGACCCGTTCGCGCGCTGCGCCGTTCTCGTCCATTTCCACCGGGTTGTACTGATCCTTCCTGACTTCTGAGTTCGGCGGGCGCTCGGACGCCGGCCTGTCTCCGGTCGCAAGTCATCTCGGACGGCTGCGGACGGCGGCGATGATCCGCCGCAGCGTTTACCATTTGAGGTTTTCTCTTTTACGCACTATCTCCCAGCGCGCCCAGCAGCATTCCAGCCGCTTCCTCCGGACCCGCCGTTCTACCTCGGGAGGGTGGAGGGGGTCGATGTTCTAGGTAGTTGCAACGCGAGCGTAACCGTCGCGGCGGTGAGACGGCGCCGGCGCGGTGACTCCTCCAGGCCCAATTGAGGCGGGCGACGAATGCACGGGAGTTCACCGCGGGCGGGGGCTGTCCGCAGCTCCCGGCTGGTTGCTCCGGCCGCGATCGTCGGCTCCGCGGCGCGTATCGCCAGGCAGCGTCCGCCGCACGGACGGGAGTTCGCAGCTGGATGCATCTGCTGCTGCTGGCGCGCTGTCCTCGCATCGACGAAGGTGTGAATACTGTCGCCAACCGGCAACCTTCTGCCGAAATGGTGCGGTGTGAGACGGCGGATCATCATCTTAGTGCAGACCACCTGTCGGCCGGCGTTCGTTGGACAGGTAGGCGCTTCCTTTGTAGGTGGCTAACGGATGGTACGGTCTACGCGCGGGGCCGGGCAGCGAAAAGTACACACTCACTACACATTGGTTAATTACGGGGTATCCTAATTAAATTATATATCAGCCCCTCGGCCCATGAAAACGGAGCGCCGGAAATGAGGAACGAGCGACGTGCCCGTTGGACCGCATGGACGTGCGACTAACCGGCGGCTTGCTATCAACCTAAGCCTCCAAAGCCTCACTGGACACGCTGCCGTTCAACGGACGTCCAACAGCGAGAAGCAGTCGATAGTCGAAGCTCATTAGGCCCGCGCGTGAAAGACGATATGACATTATTAATCCGAGCGACGTGGATTTGTTGCGACGCAAAATGTGACCGAATCGCCACCCGCTGCTTCCCCGCGGCAATCACAATAATTGGGAAGGCATTCTCCGGTATTCATCGGTGTTAGAAAGAACGGACAAAAAGCTGGCGAAGTTGTCCGGGTGTAATCAGAGTTAAACTGCACCTCTTGCTGCAGGTGGCAGCCTAGCTAAAGCCTTTGCTAGCTTGCAGTGGAGCAGCAAGCTTGAGCTGAGGCGTTAACGTCTGCACACACACACACCAGGCAGGCAGCAGTGCAGCGCTGAGTAATATTAATTAAGGTGACATTAATTAAACTGTGACAGGACAGGGGAGTGCTACTGCTACTGCACGCAGGGCTTGAATGGGCGAGGCCTAAGCTAGTGTGGAGATTGAAGGAATAATTGATCGCAAAATCATGTGCGTCGATCCCCGTGGAGGCTGCGCAACCACTTGGACAGTAGGTATATTTGTTGCCCGGATTACATCCAGTGCTGTGCTTGGAATTGCTTGGGTCTACCCGGGGCCCGGGCAGGCGAAAGTACAACAACTCAACTACACATTGGTTAATTTACGGGGGGACTCCCTACTTAATATACTTATATCAGCCCCCGCCATGAACTAGCGATATGAGGCGTTTGCTGTTCTTTCTTATGCTTTTAGCTTCAAGTGTTACACCTTCTCTGCAAGTAATATGGAGTATGTAGATTTGGCTCGTGTACCCATTATTATAACTTGATGGAACTCGGGCTGCTTACAAGATCGATGGCTATAATATATGGTTTCCTTCTATCTTCCTTTCTGCGGCAGTAACCAACCTTAGGACCGGGGCCATTGCACATAGCCAGTACGCTTACATTATAGAGAGTACTAGGATAGAGTGCCCCTTTTGGGATTACACACCAGCTATAGCTACTGATCCCAGACGTATGGTGATAAGTGCTTTTAGGTAGCTTTGATCATGTGTTGCGATTCTTTTTGGAGAGGGAAAAGGCCAGGGGATTGGCAGCGCCACCGCCGCATTTAACGAGGAGCTAGGAGACGGTGAGGAATTGTGATACGTACAGTGGTAAAAGCAAAGCGAAAAGAGGGCCAGTGGCTGGGGTGGCTGCATGCAGAAAAGAAAGTCTCCATCACTCCGAGGTCGAAAACGAATCCTAGCTTAATTTGGAACCGGGCATCCGACGTACGCCCACGCCCCCCGCACCGACGAGAGGTCTTTTTTTTAAAAAAAAAAAACAAAACGGACGGAGAGGTCGATATGGAAGCACCAGTTCATTGATTCATTCACCACCGCCGCGCAACGGCGCAACGCGGCGCGAGCAGTAGCGGCCGGTACATGGCGCACGGTCCAACGTACATATAATATAGCACCGTTGCCGTGTACGCGGGGCGCGCGTGCACGGAACAGAGCAAGTACGCTGCCCATGATCTCGCGTGTATATTGTAGGTTAGGCGCGGCAACCTGATACCGCCGTGTTTCTGCTACGCAGTTACCGGTGAGTGCGATGATTCGGTGAGTGTGTGATCCGATCTTCCGGCTGATCTTCCGTGACTTGCACGCGCGAGAGCTACTTAATGTGGCCGTGCCCGTGCCGTCCCGGGCGCGAGTCCGGCCGGAAAAGTAGGAGTACTGAACGTTACTTAAAGCGGGGGCGGAGCGCGCCAGCGTCCAGCGAGAGAGAGCGTGCCGGCCGCTGCGGGACTGTGCAGCGTGCCCAGGTAGCGCTCGTGGTAACGGCCCGTTAGCGCAACAGACATGTCGGCGAGTGCCCGAACGATTCCTTCTCGCCCGGACGCTAGACTCTTCCAGTCAGTTATGAATTACAGTGCTAATAACGTTGTATAATGTACTAGTACATACTCCAGGAGTGTTTTATAGTAGTGCTAATTAAACGTTATAATGCGTGCTATGTCGATATTAATTTCTAGCGGACTTAAATATAGGTAGGGAGAAAGTACAATATCAGATATATAGAGAAAGCTCCTTATTATTGGATGACGAGCCACACTATTAGCTACCTATCCCCAAGTAACTACTGATACTATAAGACATGTTTTATTTTAGCCGTGATCAGTCTTGCGATTCTTCTTAAGCCGAAGATTATAAAATTACCAAAGCAAGTGTTGAAGCTAGAGCAGAAACCGAATTATGTCAGAGCCCAACCGCCGCAAATTTAACGAGAGCTAGGAGACGTGAGGGAATGTGGATACGTACAGCGGTAAAAGCAAAGCGAAAAGAGCGGCTGAGGTGGCTGGGCATGCCAAAAAGAAAAGTCTCCATCACTCGAGTCAAAACAATCCTTAGCTAATTTGATCCGGCATCGCGATGACGTACCGATCCACAAAACGAGGCCACCGACTCTATCTTCTGGAAATGAAGATCTTTTTTTTAAAAGAAAAAAACAAAACGGACAAGGTCCTTATATGCCAACCACCCCAAGTGAATGCATTGATCATTCACCACCGCACCGCACGCGCGCACGCGCACGCCACGCACGTACGCGCCGGTATCATGGCGCCACGCTCCAACGTACATATAAATATATCACCGTGTCCGACCTGATACCGCGGGCGCGCCGTGCACGGAACAGACAACGGACCTGCCATGATCTCGCGTGGTTATACTTGTAGGTGTAGCCGGCAACCATGTACCGCGCCGTGTTATCTGTACGCATGACCGGCTGAGTGAATGATTCATATGGTGATCGACTCCCCGCCTACTCCGTGAGACTTCGCACGCGCGAATCTACTAATGGCCCGTGCCCGCCGTCCCGGGCCGCGATTCCGCCCGGAACATAGGAGTACGTTAAACTACTAAGCCTGGGCGCGAGCGCGCAGCGTCCAAGCGAGAGAGAAGCGTGCCGCCGGCTGCTCAGAACCTGTCAAGTGCGCTGAGATCATGAGTCATGACAAGTACAGAAGGATGCCAAAGGAGAAGGGTTCAGAATCTCTCTGTCTAATCTGTTTTAAGTTTCAATGGTTTTGTAAGTGTGTTCATTTTTCTACTTGCGATATTTCGATTTTTTGGGTCGAGCGATTGGTCGGCTACTAGATATTCGAATCCAATAATGCTAAACACAAGTATGATATATGATGACAGCTATGCTCAGTTTTTGTTACTCCTGCATTGCACATATATATGGTTTTCATGAAGCTATCTTGATAAAGCTATTAGCATGAGGGCATATTAGAAGAATGAGGGCAGTCAGACAACGATATGGACCGCGATATAGGATCAGATTCTAAATATGGTCGCAAGTGATTTCGCAATACAATTCATTTGCATTCCTGATCTTCCAGATTTACTCAATCCTTTCATATTAAAAGAACACTTTTTCTTAGCTAAATTGTACCTGACGCACACATTGAACTTATCACGAGTGATGCAAAATCTATTGCACGAACTTTGTAAAAATACTCGTTTTGATATATAAACTTATCTGATGGCGCCAGAAGCAAGGCAAAAAGATTACTTGCCTATGGCTAACCTTATTATTGATTTAGGGGCTGATTAGGATACTACGCAAACATTATATCAGAGAAGGCTTGCCTCCTCCATAAGATATACACCTCTTCAAATAAAAACAGATAAAATGATTGATATAGTGATCGTAGAAAAAAAAGCTTAGCGAACAAACCAAGCATTGATATAAGCGATTAAGAAATATATGAATTTCAATCATTTCCACCGAAGAATAACAGCTAGCAGGACTAAATTTATAAAATATATCACGTTTTTATGCATACTCATTACACGCTTATACAATGTTACTCACTAATCAACATCACCTTCGTAAAATATACATTGCCAAGCCATTTTGTTCTTGGTTCGCACGAAACTAAACAAGTTCATGCAAACCCAAGGATTTTACATGTTTATTTACTAAATTCATCTACCTAATAAGTTTGATGTACCACCAAATACATTTTACTCTTTTTTTCAAACTTTTTTTAATGTTTGATCAATTTTATAGCACAAATTAGTCAACAACTTATGACATCAATTTAATTTCATTAAATCTAATATTGTATATATGTTGATAATATGTTTATTTATGTTGAAATCGTTGCTATACTTTATATAAATTAATCAAACACAAAAGAAGTTTGACTAGTAAAACAGCCGTTAACAGTGTCTTCATATAAATATGAAATTGGGAGCGCAACCCCTCAGATAGATGGCTATAAAACACATTCAATAGGATTGTCTACAATACCACTAGTAATACATGATATAAGATATAAACCACGTATATAAACACTTGCCTATATATCAACAATACTGCACATGATCTAAAAATTCAAATCGCATAGCCTTAAAGTATTAATTTGCACATTCAATAGCGGATTCTACCAATTCTGTTAGTACAATACACCACTAAACACGTGAATCTAAACGCATATTAACCACAAGCTACTGTATTAGTAGTACTGCACAAGGATGCATCCATAATACATTTACCTCTTCCTGAGACCTCATTCGACAATTACGCTGGTCGCACTGAACTAAAAAGTCATGCAAAAGGATTTTTGACATGTTATTTACTAAATTGCATCTACTAATAAGTTTTGTACACCAATACATTTTACTCTTTTTTCAAAACTTTTTTTTTAATGTTGATCAATTTATAGCAAAATTAGTAACAACTATGACAATCATTTAATTTCATTAAATCTAATATTGTATATATTGGTTGATAATATGTTTTATTTTATGTTGAAAATGTTGACGCTATAAACTTTTATATAAATTTAATCAAAACACAAAGAAGTTTGACTAGTAAAACAAGTTAAAGTGTCTTTTATATATAATGATGAAATGGTGGAAAGCAAACCTCAGAATAGATGGCTATAAAACACATTCATAGGATTGTCTACATACCATAGTCAATACAAGTGATATATAGATATGAAAACCACGTATAATAAACTACTGCTATTGAATATCAACAATACTTCCGCACATGATCCTAAATTCAAAATCGATAGCTTAAGTATAATAGCACATTACAATAGGATCTGCTTTTACAATTTTGTTAGTACAATAGACACTAACACGTGAATCTAAACGCAATATTGACGCACAAGCTACTGTATTAGTAAGTACTGCACAGGATGCATCATATACATTACCTCTTCCTGAGACGCTCATCGGACATGTTACGTGGTGATTAGATCCGTAATAGCATGTTACAATAGCAAGGGCTATAAGCCAGCTAGAAACATATTTTATAAATAATAAGGAGAGAAGAAAAGCAGCGGGCTACAGATATGACCAAAGCTATAGTACGGACTCCAAGACATGATGTGTGTATATATGTTGGGACCAATATTAATAGTATAGTTAAGCCAACTATTGTATGAATTAGCTATCTAGATTGGCTATAAATAATTGGAGCATAGTGGGCTATACTAATTGAACTTGCTATAAGACGGATCGATGAACCTATCTCAGTCTCACGTACGGCTGCCCCCTAAAACTCATGAAAACGCCGCCGACGATTAAGTTCCCTATCCTGGCCAGAGTAGCCGCACCAATTAATTGCCAGCGTAGAGAGCGTATGTCCACTGTTCGCTTTTGTGAATTTCTGGAGCCAATTACTCACGGCGAGATCGTCGCTTTTAAGGTGTGAGACGATTAGGACTTAACCTTTTCAAAAAAGGAGGGCGCCAGGGAACGAGCAACAAAGTTTTCACCGCTGCCTTGGCGCGCCCATGGCTTCTTCCGGTTATGCGTGCGTAGTTATGCATCCTGAGCCGCGCAACGTACCGCCGCGTTCGTCGCGGCCCCAGCGGAGGCAGCAAGGCCACACGCGCGCACAGGCGCGAGGTGGCGACAGCGACCGATTGGCCGGACAAACGAGCGCGGAGCCGCGAAGGCAGCCAGTCACGACCGCGCGCGACCGCAGTGGCCAGCGCACACGCGCGCACAGGCGCGACACGACACCGATGCGACAGCGACCGAGCGCGAGCGGAGGGGGGGGGGGGGGGGTGGGGGTCCCCCTGCCGACCGAGTATACGTACTATAACGTCGACGTTCATTCATTCAGCCCCCGGCGCCACGGTGGCCGGACCGAATCATGGTGAAAGAGATGGAGCAGAGGAGTGGGAGGGCGAGCGAGGACGGTTGCCCTGTGCACTCGAGACAGCGCGGGGCAGTGCGGCAGACGGAGGGCGTGAGGAGACAGCATCATTGATGGGCGTGCCGCCATCCAGCCAGTCAGCCACTGCGGCGACGCTAAAATGATCCGCTCCAATCGATTGGGTTTTGCTGCATCTCTGCTGCTGCGCGGCTGCACTCCTTGGTTACCACCCCACGTGGATGCCCCGGCAGCGCTCCTTTTCTTTTCACCATGGATGGGAGTTGGGAGGGAGGCACTGCACAATGCACAATGCCCCCAACATGGAGCATCATGGAGGCCGTGAGGTGTTAAAGATTTGACACTTCTTACCAGCAGCAATGGCTCCCCTTTCTGTTCTTTTACCGTCGCCAACTGTTTCCCAACACCGGAGGAGATGCCCATCGGCAGGCACGCCTTCTAGAATTCCCCAGTTGACTGAACCAAACTGAATTCCCCAGTTGATTTTAACCAAAACTGCCACTACTACGCGTCTGCAACAGCTAGCCGGAGCACACAGGTTGAGTGTCGCCGCCCATCGCACAATCCTTTTCTCTGCTCGTGTGCGCACAAACTTGATGCACACTACTCTTGCAGCGACTTATGAAGTGGCGAAGCAGCCAAGTATTCCACCGGTGCGGAACAGGATGACACTGCGGATAATTTTGCTGCTTTTCGAGCCTAACAACAGCACTAGGTTGGAAAATCACCTAGTAGTAGTAAAATGAGCACCTCTGTTTTTATTACATTAAGAACAAACACAGCATCGTTCAAAATAATTAAAATCTATGGATCACAAGATCTAACTCTGCACCTAAGATTTCTGTGGATTTCCACGGTTCTAAGTGGTATTTTCTACACATTTCATACCTTGAGCATCGATAACAACAACGAAATGCTGATATGTAAAAACTCATGATGCTTTGGCCCCTCGAGGTAAACAAACCAGGGCGCCAGACATCATGATGTACATCATGTACAACACCAACCAAATTCCTGCAAGTTATCGGAAATACTCCTGAACCTGAAGTGCTTTTACAGGAAGCGAGGCCTCCCCTTGTTGGTTCCGCAGTGAGTTGTCAAGCTAACTTCACTTCATGGGGCGACTATGCTATCGTTCAATGGCTTATACAGGACGACGTTACTATTTGGACTCAAACCTGTGGGTTAGACAAGGCCACCAGCGGATGGCACCCCAGCCTTTCTCGATGAAGAGGTGGTTGAGGACTATGTGCTGGGCCGTGCACAACTTTCATCAGATTCTGTGAGTTGAGAACACCCAGATGGAGTTGGGATGGAAGAACCGGTGGCTCTTTTGAGAAATCCTTTTCCTCGGTGCCTGGATACTGTAGCTAGAATCTGGGATGGGGAGCTCAAATTCTGCCACACTCTCAACACTTTCAGGGACAAAATCCTACATATATGACAACACCATCAACAAAACAATGCATAATGTACAATCTTAACAAAGGGGCAAAACAGAACATGCCAAGAGTTCAATTGCTGCTTAATGTGCTAGGGAAAAAGCATATAAGAGTCCTATCTTTCTTTCTTATTCTTTAAGGTCAAAAGAGTTCCTTACTAGTCATTCTGAATGCCTATTGCCTGCTGAAGTCATGTAATTTAATTGTTTCAGGAGAACAGCGGCTTGTCTAAATAGCAGTGCTTATGAAATTATATACTCCCTTCGGCTGATAATACTTGTCGTTTTGGACAAGGTGAGGTCAAACTTTAAACTCTTTGATTATGAAATAATTCTAAACATTCGTCTCGAAATATGGTGACTATATGGTATAGATTAGTCTTAAAAAGTACTTCAATAAAATCATTATTTTAACACTTCTATACATATGATAATAGAAAATAGTGTCAAAGTTGTTTTTGAAAGACCGTGCCTTGTCCAAAACAATAAGTATTATCAACCCGGAGGGAGTAAATTGTTAGCGTTGCCTGAAATGCAGATATTTATCCAGCGAAAAAATTAAAATGTTTATCAAAAGCTTATACATGAACCAGAAATGAACAAAATTTTATACAGGCAGCATTTAGCAAGCTCTCCTATCAGTTTAAGTGCTGGCAACAGCTAAGCCCTGATTAAGCAAATAATTGTGCTCAATGATCAGTTCATCATCAAAAACTAGCATTTTTCTATTGTCAGTAACCATAATTCAGATCGCTGTGCAAAAGAACAATATACTCACATGAACATCAAGAAGGTTAACAGCGTTGCCCATGATATCAGTTTCACAAGGAAGATCAGGAAACATTTCCTTTCTCCATCTACAACAAATCTGTAACGATAAACTCCCGATGGAAGTATCAACAGGAGCGAATGATCTTTCCCAGATTTCTGCATGGGTTTCCTGAAATGTACATATAAACACTATCAGAATCAAGTTCTTGTATTCTGATGCTGCCCTTTTACCAAAGAGATTTAAAAGTTGATTGCTATACCTTGATTCCAGTTATCCCAGGATCCTTCAACAGATACATTTTTCCTCCAAGCTCCACACGATCAAGACAGGAATTTCCTTTTGAGGGGGGCCATCCAAATTCCTCTTCTTGTTCATTCATTAAGATCCGGTTGAACACTGGAGTTACATCACTGCTCTTTGGAGTGGAGCACAGTGTCTGCAATATTGTAGTAGTCAATATTACTGACAAAGTTCTTACTCAACACATTAAAACCTATTAATCATTCTGAACAAAACAGATGACAAAATTTACGTTGGACAACAGTATACCAGAGAACTTTTGGATAAAGAGATAGAAATGAACCAAATAGCATGCCCAGAAATATCATGGTCAAAATTGTATTTGGGCATGGTGTATTGTAAGAGTTACTAAAACCTATATCAGATGGAAAAAGATCTTGAACACATGCAATCAAGACATAAGCAGTAAAGTATTGTCAGAATATAAAATATTCCTATAACAAGTATACTCGTCATACAAGCTATATGTACACCAATCGCATTCTATAATATGATTACAGACCACACAAAATTGTTCCATATGAATGAAAAGAATATAACATGCCAAAGTGAGAACCGTCGTGTCCACAAAACGGAAAATAATGAAACTACCATTCACGTTGCTTGAACATAGTAGTCCAATTTTAAGCAAAAATAAGAAAAAATATGAAACATAAGAATGTAAATCATAGATCTAAGTTCACACTATACATATTAAGAAATGCAGCAAGAGAGGGGAGGGGGGAAAAAAACCACTCCCCTGTTGATTAATAAAGTAAAAAACTAAACTGTCATTTGCCCAATTGATTGAACAAAAACTACCCAATAGCAGCAAGCAGCAAATTATGAAAGCATGGAATACGATAACCACAAGAATGTAAGAATAGATCCTGGGTTCTTAAGGAAATGAGCCAAGTTGATAGCACTGCTGGCCTGAATGCCATGTTGAACATAAAGGAAAGAAAAAACTTATACCTATTTTCAAGGAAAAGAAAAAAAAATTCACTAAATCTAGGTAAAAAACTATAGACAATTCTAATCAATAAATAAGAAGATATTTCCCCATATTTACTTTTGACAAATCCCATCATAAATTTAATCTGTGATCACAGAGCCCCAATACTAATATGCTAGTATTTATGAAATCAACCGCTAGTATTAAACATGGCACAGCATACAAAATCCAAGGATATAAAATGCAACATACAAAAATATCAACCACAACACTCAACACAATAAAATACTAATTCCTTAATTGCGTTACTGTACTATATATTGATACTAATTGAACTAAATTAAAAAATGCATACCCCTTGCAGTGTTGCTGAACAGAGTGTCCAATTTGAAAGCAAAAATATGTGAAAAGAAATAATGGAACATAAGAGAGAATGTAAATCATAGATCTAGAGTTGCACACGTATACATATTTAAGAAATGCAGCAAGAATTAGACGCACTCCCTGGTGAGTAATTAGGTAAAAAACTGAACTGTCCATTTGCCCAATGATTGGAACAAAAACTACCCAGTAGCAGCAAGAGTTCTAATATGAAAGCAATGGGGAATACGATAACCACAAGAATGTAAGAATAGATCCTGGGTTCTTAAGGAAATGAGCCAAGTTGATAGCACTGCTGGCGCTGAAATGCATGTTGACAACAGAAAGAAAGAAAAAACTGTGAATACCCATTTTCAAGAAAGAAAAAAAAAGATTCACTAAATCTAGGTAAAAAACTATAGACAATTCTATAATATAAAGAAGATATTTTCCGCCATATTTTACTTATTTGGACAATCAGTCAATAATTAATCTGTTGATCAATGACAAATACACCAACTAATTGCTAGTATTATGAAAAATCAACCGGCAAGTAGTTGAAACAGTGGCACAGCAATACAAAATCCAGGATAATAAAAATGGCACAGTACTAAAAATATTCAACACAAACAGGCTCAAAAGCCAACAATAAATAGCTAATCTTAATTTGCGCTTTTACTGGTGACTATATATTATACTGTATTTTGAACTAATTAAAAGAAATGGCATACCTTGGCAGTGTCTTATCTACTGTAATAATGTCATTTCACATAATAAAAGCATTATCTTGTGTTGTGAGTGAGTGCAAGGATGTTGCCACATTGCACTGATGATGGAGGGAGATGCTATCACATTTTACTATTTCACATGAATAATTGGAAGTTAGCATGTAAAAAAAAGATTGTTTTTGGCTACAAATTTAGATTTCACGGCAATAAGATCATCAAGAAAACACAGCATAAAAGGGGGAAATTAGGTTTTGTATTACATCTTCAGGAAACAACAGATGTGCCAGAAAAATTGATGGAAGTGAACGGAACATTCAATCTAATCATAACAGAAGTATTAGAAAAGTTATTACACTTATGTAGCAGGCCCCAACCAAACATACCTATTCCAGTGCATTTAAAATTGAAAAACATCGAATTTTTAAAACACAACTAAACATAGGAGTTGTAGTAAACTAAGACCAATTTTCATTTTTGAAAAATAAACATTCTTATTTATTTAGGTTATCTGAAAAGTGCTGTAAATGAGAGGCAAACATATGAAATGACCCACGGAAACATCATTCACATCACGAACTTTCTCATCACTCATTACACCATCTAAATTAATCAAAACAGGAACAAGTGAGAATACTACAACTAATCATTAAGTTTTGTAGGCATGACCAAGAAGCTTCAAATAAAACAGCAAAACCCATGCATTTTTTTTCTTCAAAAAACGCAAGACCAAGCAACTATTAATTTACCACAGTGGAAAGCCCCCTTTTCCCATTAGCTGCAACAGTTAACTGTCTTGGCCAAGGAGCTAATCTCGAACATCTACCACAATAGGAATAACCAATCAAAAGTTTCAAGAACTACCATTTTGTGAGCAACTAAATTTACCACAGTTGTGAAGCCGTCGCTCATTTATTTTGAATTCTTCTGTTGGTCGAACACTATGCTCGAAACATGTTATACTTCCGCCAAGAAGCTTTTAATCTCGAGGCCATAACTGCTGTAACCACATAAGATCAAATCCAATCTAAAAGTTTTCACATTCTCCATGAATTGAAGATATTTTTGCTTGCCTGCAATTCACACAAATCACAATCAATAACTACTAAGCAACAGCATTCTATCTCCACTCCAAAATCAACAACCAAACATTCCTACGTACATGTTCTCCCACTTCTAGCATCAGAATCACACCAGTTTATCCTAAAAGTAAACACCAATTTTTACAAGTGAATTATTTTAACGCCGACCACTTCTAGATCGCTACCACTCCTCCATTGACCTACCAGACCACTCTAATCAGTCAAACTCCAACATACCCCAACCCACATCCCGCAAAAACTACGCACGCGCCGAGCACAACCACTCGCCAACCAACGAGCCCCAAACGAGGGAGGCGCGGATCTTTCTGAATCTACCTGGGAACGAACATCCCGCGAGAAGTACGCCGCTCCCGGCGCGATCCGGCGCCCCCGCCGCCCCCGACGACGCCCACCGAAGACGCGCCGCACTGGTCCCCCTCCCCGTACGCGGGAAGCCCGCTCCAGACCGGACCACGAGTCCTCGACATCTCCCCTCCCCGCCGCCGCCGCGGGTCTCCTCCCGCCCCTCCGCGTTCCCATGCTCCCCCTCCTCCCTGCTTGCTGCCCCCCGCCCCGCGGGCGGCGAAGACGTCGGGCGAAATCACGTGATGCACCACTCGGCCGTCGCGCCAAGCCGAGCCCCGCCCCCGCCCCGCTGCTGTTTTCGCGAGAAAAATGGGAAGGGAGGGAGGCCTTTTCGTCTCTCTTTTACTTTAGTAAACCTTTTTAGTGGGCATCTACCTCCATCGCTCTTTTTTGCTTTCGAATTTACGCGCCCATTTTTCCACTTTTCTGCATTGTCGTGGGCCCACTTTGTCCCGGTAGCCACTGGTGCACGAGGCTCTAGCGCACGGGAGCGAAGCAGCTGGCGTCGCCGTGCTGATGATATACACGGGTGACTGAGTGGGCCCCGGTGCCCGGGTCACGGCCTCGCCCAACGTTGGAGGAGAGAGAAACCTGTCCTGGGTGCGTTTCCAGTGACCGGAGAACCCGTTGGTAACGCGTTCAGGGGCTGTGCGTCGAAATAGAGCATAAGCCCGATATATTGTAAGATAGATTGAACCCCCGAAACTATTCATTCACATCACCAAACTTTCCCCTCATCAATACATTACACTATTCTAAATTTTAGATAACTTCCCCTCAATACCTTATTGTATTTTGACGCAACAATTTTGAAGCAGATTGCATTCTTATATATCAATATATATTCTATTCGATGTTTTAAATGAGTCGGTTCAATTGCACCAGAGTGCTTTTCACATTTAAAACAAGCTATATATCCTTCATCTCAAATTATATTATAGTATTTATCTTATTTCTTCAAAATGACCTAGTCAAGAACTACCATTTTGTGAGCAACTAAATTTACCACAGTTGTGAAGCCGTCGCTCATTTATTTTGAATTCTTCTGTTGGTCGAACACTATGCTCGAAACATGTTATACTTCCGCCAAGAAGCTTTTAATCTCGAGGCCATAACTGCTGTAACCACATAAGATCAAATCCAATCTAAAAGTTTTCACATTCTCCATGAATTGAAGATATTTTTGCTTGCCTGCAATTCACACAAATCACAATCAATAACTACTAAGCAACAGCATTCTATCTCCACTCCAAAATCAACAACCAAACATTCCTACGTACATGTTCTCCCACTTCTAGCATCAGAATCACACCAGTTTATCCTAAAAGTAAACACCAATTTTTACAAGTGAATTATTTTAACGCCGACCACTTCTAGATCGCTACCACTCCTCCATTGACCTACCAGACCACTCTAATCAGTCAAACTCCAACATACCCCAACCCACATCCCGCAAAAACTACGCACGCGCCGAGCACAACCACTCGCCAACCAACGAGCCCCAAACGAGGGAGGCGCGGATCTTTCTGAATCTACCTGGGAACGAACATCCCGCGAGAAGTACGCCGCTCCCGGCGCGATCCGGCGCCCCCGCCGCCCCCGACGACGCCCACCGAAGACGCGCCGCACTGGTCCCCCTCCCCGTACGCGGGAAGCCCGCTCCAGACCGGACCACGAGTCCTCGACATCTCCCCTCCCCGCCGCCGCCGCGGGTCTCCTCCCGCCCCTCCGCGTTCCCATGCTCCCCCTCCTCCCTGCTTGCTGCCCCCCGCCCCGCGGGCGGCGAAGACTCGGCGAAATCACGGGCATGCACCACTCGCCCTCGCGCCCAGCCGCGCCCCGCCCCGCCCGCTGCTGTTGCGCCGAGGAAGAAGGTGGAAAGGGGGGAGGGAGGAGGGCTCGTCTCTCTTACTTGTAAATTGGTCCTCTCTTGTCGAATTACGCGCCATGCCAACTGCCGCTTGCGCTTGCCGAGGAGGAAGAACCGTCCCCGCCCGTGCAACCGCGTGTCTGGTCACTGTCTCGTGGGGCGCCCACTTTGTCGGTAGGCCACTGTCACGAGGCTCTAGCGCCAGGAGCGAGCAGGTGGTCGCCGTGCTGATGATATACACGGTACTGGGTGGGCCCCGGTGCCCGGGGTCACCGGCTCGCACGTTGGGATGAGAGAACCGTGGTTTCCGTGGCGGGTCCAGTTGGACCCGAACCGGAACGGTCAGCGGTCTGTGGCTTCTTTTTTTTTTTTTTTTTGAAAGAACCGCGCACAACATTATGAAAACATACATGCATTATCTTACCCCATGAGCATTATTCGAAAAAACTTATACTAGTTTATCTTACAATTTAAATAAACACTACGGTCACACCTCCGAAAGACTGAGCAGCCAATATCTTAATATTGACGTCATTACACATGCCACATTTTATCTCCGAAAAAGACGGCATATTTTAAATATTGGCAAGTCACTACGGGTTTAGCTATCGATGTTTTACGGCGCATATCACTTATCGATATTACGTTCGCGTATCACTAAAAGAAATTTATCTTGATATTAACAAGACGAGCAACCTCCCCGTTGTCTATGTTACGCCGTTCTATCACTAAAGAATAATTAGTCGTAAAATGGATATTCATGTAGTTAAGAATTTAAATCGAGTGAATCGTTCCACCACAAAGAAATCATAACTAGTTAAGTAGACTCACTCTGCATGAACTTACATATTGTAAGATTAAAAATAAGATGTTTGAGATTATTCATTTACTCATATAAATTTAGGGGTCTATTCACTTTATGTCATTTTCAATCATACTATTTTCTTTAGTAAAGTTGCCAAAAAATATCCACGTTTAGTTTGTTGCTAAATTTGGTCAATACATAAGAATCTTACCAAAATTTTAGTAATATGCTATCTTGCTAAAATTTTAGCATTACCAAAATTTGGTAAGGTTTATTTTGACTACAATCTGAACAAGGCCTTTAGACATTTATTTATATATCCTACGGAACTTATAATTTTAAGATTTCACAAAATATTTTTCTCGGGATATTCACGCTTGTTTCATTGCTTTGCAGGCTTTTGCCCTTGAATCTCACTGTCGCTGGCGGTCTGATTTCCAGTAGTGGATATCTAGGATTGGATTGGATGGCTTTCAGGCCGCACGAAGCTAAAGTTTTCTTTGGTCAGCCTAGCGTGCTGTAGTGTGATCCTTGAATCGTTGAAAAGGATTTGTGTTTTGAGAAGCAAAGCTAGGGATAGGGTTGGTTGTCGCTATAGAAACCACAAATATGTCGTTGTTTTTGGTTCATAATGGTGGTCTAGGAGAACCCGAAACTAGAGCACACACGGGATATGCATTTTTTTTTATGGTTTGTGATGTTGCAACGTATATTTTCTCTTGTATCTGCTCGTACTCCCTCCGTTCAAAAATATTAGGAATTTTAGATGAATGTGACATATCATAGAACCGTCCTAAAATATTACTCCCTCCGTCCTAAAATAAGCACAACCATAAATTTTCATGTCCAACTTTAATCGTTTGTCTTATTTAAAATACTTTTGAAAAAAACTAAAAAAACATAACTCACGCATAAAGTACTATTCATGTTTTATAATCTAATAACAATAGAAGCACTAATCATAAAAAATAAATAAGACGGACGACAAAATTAGACACGGAAAACTTATAACTGCGTTTATTTGAAACGGATGGAGTATATCTTTTTAGTTACCATACAGAAAATTATTAGTCTTTCTATTTCATTATATGGTTAGTTAAAAACATCAAATAAAAAAACAAATACTACAATACTATATAAAAGAAGACCGGTGAAAACGAGCTAAGTGGTGGAAACTCATTAAATCATTTACCAAGTTTTGTAATTCATAGAAATTTAAGAAAGATAGATATAGATATGAAATACATTCTCACTAAAATTCAAGCTCAGCTTATTTGGAGTACAAAAAAAATATCGAATAAGTAATAGGACTTATCATTTTTATTTTTCAGATAAAGTTGAGTTTGGATTTGAGATTTAGTGAAAATTATTTCATATCTCCACCCATATCTAGTAATTTTTCATAATTTATAAAACTTTTAGGTACTCCCTCCGTTTCACAATGTAACTTTTAGTACTCCCTCCGTTTCACAATGTAAGGCTTTCTAGCATTGTCCACACAGATTCATTAACATCTAAATAAATGTGGACAATACTAGAAAGCCTTACATTGTGAAACGGAGGATGTGTCTAGATTCATTAACATCTAAATGAATATGGACAATGTTAGAAAACCTTATATTGTAAAACGAAGGAGTATGATTTCAAGAGTTTTAATACTACCTAAGCTTATTCAGGATACTAATTTTCCTCGTAAAAGAGAGAGTATTAGGGATAAAAGAAAGATGATTTTCTAGATTTTGCATTTTTTAAGTGTCTATTACCTGCTTGGTATACGATGCAAGAGAAGAGCGTCTTAAAAGTATACTGCACAACTCATAATATTAAGGGCCCTTTGAATCGCAGAATTGAGAAAACGTAGGAATAGGAAAAACGTAGGATTTGATAAGAATGTAAGTGTAAAACAGAGATTGCAAATGCAGGAAAAAACACAGGAACGACCGTTTGATTGAACCACAGAAAAAACACAGAAATTGGATGAGAGATATAACTCAAAGAAAAGTTAGCAAGAGGTTGAAGCTCTTACTAAATTTCCTCCAAAATCTCTATAGAATGTCCATTCCATAGGAATTTCAAAGGATTAGATAGGATTCAATCATTTGTTTCAAATGGCTTCATAGGAAATTTTTCTATAGGATTAAATCCTCTAAAATTTCTATGTTTTTTCCTTCAAATCAAAGGGGCCCTAATATATTATTATGCTGTGGTTAAGCTAGTACGTGCACGTAACTTAGGTATCAATGAAAAAAAACAGAATATTCAGATGAATATTGAATAGAACTAAACGAGCCTCCAATTCGTGTTAACGACAAATATGCCTCTAAAAAACTACTACTCCTATGTGTTAATAACACTATCAGAAGGGTCAGAGATTTTATTCTCTATGTCGCATACATACGCATTTCCTTTACTTAGCGAAAGATGTTCAATCCTGAAGCTGGTGGTTGTCCATTCGAATACCAGTCCTGGTAGAGAATTTTCCAACACTGTCAACGTTCCACGCTAAAATGTCTAATCATTTTGGAACTGAAGTAGTGTATGATATGCCCCTAGACCAATTATAGAGATATTGTATCACACACTATTACATATTCATCCGAACATTGTTCCTTTAAAAATAGATAACCTTATTAGTTAATGAATATGTGATTCTTCATGAGACTCTTTTATGTGTTTGTTACTATTTCTTAAAGATCCCTGATCAAAAATCATATGTCAACAAATATTTTATATGATCAGCACATGATTAATTGATGATCATGCTTATGGATCTCGTATAGAGATACCAAATTAATAATGTTGGATACATGTGCGCGTGAACATAGTATGTGATAGACCCAACATGAACCACTGCAAGAGCCATATACTGTTTGTCATCAGTATCCTCATTTTAGTTTGGCGTTGAATCCCTAATGACTAAGATTATCTTGGTTTCTCAAATATGTAATCTCCTTACTTAGGGTACTGCCTATATATGCTACCTTCTCGTAATTGGGTAGTTATAAAATAGTTTTCGGATTATGCTATGAAAATATGTAGGGATTATGAATAATCAAGGATGAGATTTGCCCCTCCTATAGAGAGATATCTCTAGCCACCAAGATGTTGTAATTATGAAGTGCATTGCCATTGCATGATTAGAGTGTCAATCACAATATGGTAATCTATTAACAGGTTCGAGTGAATGATTTAAGCTATTAGATGATGACTATCTAGCCGTGAGCTTAATCTGATATCTGAGCAAAAGGTTCATACAGTATACACTATAGTTCAGCCGCATTTTGATCTTTAGTATGTCCGCTGGGTCAATACTTCTGCTAGGGGCGCGGCCAAGGCGGTGCTAGCACATCTGCGCCGCTGCGCGTTTTGTCCCTGTTTAATGTGATATCGGTAGACAGGTTGCCCCGCTAGTTTGGCAGTGCTGATCCGCCGTGGAAAGTAACGGCGCAAGGAGAACGCATGAGAAGAGAAAGAAGGTCCGACCGGTGGCGTATCGGGCGACCTTACTGTCTCCTAACATCTGACGCGCGCGCATACTAGTCGCGAGAGTTTTCTTGCGACCTTCCCCCCTCAGCCGTCTTATTTTCCGCTGCAACCAGCGCGTTGAAGTGGTAACCGATCTATGATGGCTAGTACTTTTGTATGGTTTTTGGTTACACAGATGATAGAAAAATTTTGATTCTTATACTATCGGTACCTACGCGTAATAGACCCAACAGTATGGTCATCATTTTTAAGCTCATCTGTAAGTGGAACTATCATTAATTTTAAGCGCTAGTAGAATAATGGACTAACATGAGATTATGGCCTCCTTAAACTTATACAAATCGTGAAAAGCGACTATCATCAACGTGAGATCCATGCTCTGCTATACGTCCGTCTTATTCTACGTCAACCATGTGTTAGTTGGATGATTTGGATAAATATATTGTTGTCTGGAAAACAAGGAAAAGCTCACTCACGTACGGGACTATCATTAATTTAAACCGTAGTAGATAATTGCACATGATAGCTCCTTATTATAAAATGGACGACAACATCAGACGTGCGATCCATCTCTGCTATAGTCGTCCTTATTTGCAATTTGTGCTATTGGATGATTTGGTATATATTGTTTTTGGAGGAGCTATCTATTGTTTTGGTTTTTGTTGTTTGTTGGTTGCTCATGTTTAGACCCCTTTGAAATGAAAATCACGGTAACCATCATTCTGGACATTCATGGGGTATAAAGCAGAAGTGTAAACCAACCGATTGTTTTTGACAAATCGAAAATATGTGAAACATATTAGAAAGAAAATTTATGGATAAAACTTTTATATATTGTTTCTTAACTTTTAAATGCTATATAAAAATAAATTTTTATTAAAACTTTATTATTTTGAAATAAGTTTTAAGATTTAGATTTTGTAGGAAACATGGAAGGCCAAAATTACGTAGTGGGTTGGCCTTGTTAGCTTGTTGTGGTTCAGATGTGGGTAGGTAGTTTTTTTTTAAAAAATATTATTGTTTTAATGAGTTGCAAATGATGATCGCAGGATATTTTGCCTAAATAGGGCCATGTTGAATTGCCGTATTTTAAATAGAGTCATATTGAACACCGTGTCAACAAGTAGAGGCTTACGACGCAGTCATTCGACTGGGCCTGCACACCGCGGAATTGACTCCCAGTTGTTTGGGTCAAACCATCACTTTAAACAATTGGAGTCATTGACACGTGCTGTTTGAAGTGCTGTTGTGCGACAAGGTCTGTCGAACTCCGTTGTTCGTAAGGTAACAGGATAGTCGAACAAAGTCATTTGATCGGTCGCGTTGTTAAAGACGCATTTGATAGGGACTTGTTAATATGGTGGTTTCGATAGTTTATTTTTGACAAAATATCTAGACGATCACATTTTGTGATTTTTTATTAAATCATTTTTTTCCCAAAAATTATTGTTAGGTATGTGGTGTGGTTATGCTGCCAATGTATATTGTACTAGATTTAAGCATCAACGAGTATGTCCAAAAGATCAGAAAAACACGACAACAGTTAGGGTGCTATCACCGCACAAACCTAACAAATACGCTAGCTTTTCTTTATATAATGATTTTTCGTAAGTCAAATATTTTACCTTCGTGTAATTCCTCAAAAAACAATATTTTTATCTTCAATACATCAATAATTACAATCCATATATTTAATAATGTAAGTTTTTATTTTTAGCTTTCATAATATTTATTAAACTATATTTAAAAATTATGGTAAAAATGTATATTTGTTTGATTAGGATAAATTGGGTTGGATAGATGGAGCAGCATGCAATTGTTTTTTTTCGGGTGTAAAAATCGGATATACGCTAATGCAAAGGTGAGTGTAGCTTTGATGACTCATGGGTTTAAATTGGTAATTTAAGATACTGTATTTAAGACTAATATTTTTCCAGTTGGTATGCGTGTTCTGTCCACAGGAAGTTCGTGGTGCTTTGTCAATCTCAAGATTGTCAAGATCAGTTTTTTTAGAGGTCTCATACAGGGATAGGATGTGGTTTATATAGTTTATAGAAGATAATGTGCATGTGTTTTATGGAAGTCTGTGTTGTCTTGTTTTTTTAGGAAAAGATAATACGCGTAGATAACGTAGGAGCTAGGGGAAAATTAAAAGAGAATTAAAGGCGTCGCGCTCGAACTGAGGTTTGCTGCGTCTAGCTCTCTTTAATAATGCTATACTTGTCATCGTTTCGTTTTTCTTCGGCTCGGCTGGAAGAGAGTTAGATTAGAGTATTACTCTACTTTGGTCATAATTATATGAATTTAGTAGAATATGATATTATAGAACAGGGAAATAGATTTTTTTTATTGTTGTCAAGGGGAGCGGATAGGTTTTTTCTGGTGATAATTAGTTTTGAGGCCAGATGGTAATTAAATGCCTACAAGCTAAGCATATGCTAATTGCGGCATAACCATAGGTTATTTTAGAGTTAGTAATAAGGATGCTTGCTTGAAATGAGATATAACAAATGGCTATGGAGCTAGAAAAAAATCTTTTTGTTATTCTTCGGTTGTATATTAACACATCGTAGTAGGCGAAAACTATTTTGATCTCTGAGGGGATTCCATTGTGTTTGCCATGTATAAATAGTTTGAAAATTTGAAAAAAATTGAGAATATGTATTATGTGATATTTATCCCAAACCATAAGTTTAATTAACTTATCAAACAAAAAAAAACAAATTTTGACTGTAATATAATTAACTCAGTTTGTAGTTTTTTGTTTTTTTCGTTGCGAGATGGTTAGAGTTGAATTTGAAGTTACATGTTTATAGAGTGATATATAATTGTTATAACATCTTCTCTTTTTTTTCAAAACTTTTCATGATATTTGAGTGAATAATAAACAAGAGTGGACATTCCTGAGGGGATCAAAATTTCATGTGTGCTTGATGTATATTTTAGTTTATGATGTTTGGTTTTGTTTATATTGATAGGTTTATTTTACTTTAAAAGTGGTAATTAAAATATATATATGGTTGAATGGTAGTTTTTCACGTTAGAAAACGATTAATCTTAGCAAGTTACTATTGAGTTAGCCTATTGAATAGTAACTAGTGTTCCGATAGAGTAATCCCTCTTTGCCGCAAGATAAAAAGAATACATGGATAATATAGAGGCTTGTTTGGACTGGCATGAAGGTATAGCCAACCACGAAGATTAATAGGATTTTCGTAAGCTCTATTTTAAAGACATATGGGCAAAAATTGGTTATATAGTATCAAAGTTTCATGTGTAAAATAGACAAAATTGGTTATATAGTATTAAAAGTTCACGTTTTTTAGTTTTGATAACACCGAAAATACTTGGTTCACTTAATAGCTACTCAAAGTTCACTCCCCATTCCTATTTTAAACATGTCCACAATTCTCGATCGGTTTTTCGTCCAGGCTTAAATTGGCTATTGAATCCAGCTACTGCAGACGGTATGACGTTTCTAAAAGTCATAAGTAAAAAAGGTCTGGTCGATAAAAATTAACCGGCCATTTTAGGCTACTATGCCACGGTCAAGGATCTGTGAGGTCCTTGGAGGCGGCTTGGAGACGATGGTGGTCCATTGTGCAGTAGATTTAGCTGGTCTGAATCTTCCTACGAGAACTATACTCAGGAACTTCTTCGAGATCCTTGAATAATATAGAGGGGAAGTTATTTGCTCTGCTCTCTGAAATTACATTACAAGAGTGGTAGCGGTAATTTTCCGTTTCTCTTCTCATGCCAAACAGGTCTTCGACGAGTGTCCATGAGAGTATGAGACCATGGACGCACCGTTCCGCAGTTTGCAATTAATTAATGAGAGGCAGAATAATATCGCATGTACACGAACAGTTCGAAACACGGTTAGATTTAGCCTGCAGCATTGCGTTTGATGTCCGAGGTCGAGCTAGCCAACCTTCACAAGTTTGCATCAGTACCCCCCCGCGAATACTTAACTCATATTGGACGCGATGGTATACGTATTAAGGAGTAGATTAATATTAGGGATAGGAACCTAATTGAATCAATATTAGGAGGGGTGAGGCTTTGTACCAGGTCGTCTAGCCAGCACACCTTGTGAAGCCTAGCCTGGAAGACCGGCATTTCTCGTGTTGGACTTTGGTATATCAGCTCCACGTTATGCCGTAAGAGCGATTCCCGGAACCGATTGAAATGCGATCGTTCGGCGTCAATCCAGGTTTTCTGACCATGTCATACTGTCATTGCCCCTCGAGTTAAACAAAGCAAATAGGTATAGAACTTGTTTGCACGCATTGCTTAGATCCTGTCTGCAGATCCGCTTCATATTATCATATATGTTTTTCATTTATATATGCCCCCTTATGATTTATGATCGATGTAGATGCTAGCTACCACGAGCGAGATCCGGCAATGGGCGGAAGGACGAAGAAAAATATCCTAGTTTGATCATGCTTAAAAGTTTGAGACAGCGAACGCATAATTACAAACCTCTCCTCTATTATTAACAACATATTAGTATGATCGGTACAAAGGGAAGTACAAGATGATCTCGAACCAAGAACTAGGCAGAAAGAAGCGGTAACATGTCAACGCAGAAAGCAAGTATAATTATACGGTATATATATCGTATCCATGGTGGTGTGGCATGTAGAAGGAAACGGAGCTCCGATCGATGTAGCTAGCTCGAGCCTATCCAGTAGTTTGACGGCGTATAGGCAAGCTCCGCATGGTCGTACACGCTCTGGAAGGCTTGGGCGCCGCGTGACCATGAGCCGGCGGCCAACCACCGGTGGCATCCGCGTGCATCATCATCCGCCCCGCGCCGGCGCGTTCGCGGTCGCCATCGGTGGGCGGCAATGCAGGAGCGGGGGACGAACGCCGCAGAGAGAGACGCGATCATCATCGAGCGCGCGGCCGAACGTAGGAGGAGGAGGAGTGGTCCGCTTGCTGGTGTGTGGTGGTTGATGGGTCGAGGTCGGTGGTCTGGCGGACGTTGGATGCGGCGGTGGAGAATCCTGCACCACGGCGCGGACTCCTCGGAGCTGGCGTGAGCTTCATGGGGCTCGAGTGTACACACCTTGATCCCTCCCGGCTCACCCTGGCTCTCCGGCGCGGCCGGCTTCGGCGGTGGGCCCGGCCTTCGAGATGCCGCCGCGTTTTGTGGTGGCGCCTTGTCATCATTTTGCTTCTCGACCATAAAACAATTAATTTCAGCAAAACCACATAATGATCCATCTCAGATGAGTGATGATGCTGAATGATTAGAGTAGTGTGTGGTCTTAGGCCTTCGGTGGGCGCGAATAATATTAGGCGGGGCGAAACAGCATGTTTGATGTAAGGGGTGGGTTTTTTGGATTTTTTTTGGGTTTTTTTCAGGGATACTGTTTTGTGGGCGTACGGATTGGCGGCGCGTTTTCGCGAATCCAGGAGAATAGTAAGCTTTTTTTGGGGCAATGAGGCACATGCGGTTTGGTGGTTACTGGAGTTGGAGAGTCTGCAGGAAAGTCGGTGCTTGGGTGTGCGGGTTTTTCGGTCTCGCATCCTAGTAGTAGGAGTAGATTGGCAGCTGCTAGTTGCAAGTCGAACTATGTCATGAGTAGTACTTTCTTGTTTTGGGGAATTTTTTATTCGCTTGGATGGATATCAAATTTGCTTATGATAATTGTATTTTTTTAAAATATAATGAATTAATCAGTAAATATCACTTCACAAGCATGTTTAAATTACACAAATTAATTATTAAATTTTAAATTATTTTATTATTATTTATTATTTAATTTATTTATTTAATTGACATGTGTAATAAAGAGTGGAAACAACTGATTACAATTTTCTCGAATTATTTAAGCGGGTAATTAACTAAGTAAAGTAGTCCAGTTAGTCGGAAAGGTGGGTGAGGGGGGAAGAATTCTATCTATGATGATATTGGATTCTCGATCTGCTCGCATGACCGATGTCAAAGATATGTGATGAGTAGGGAAGGGTTCCGAAAAAAGGCGGCGGCAGAGATTTTGACGTACAAACGATAAATTGTTGCTTACTCGGATGGCATGTCGCCCTGGAGCCCTACAGAGGTTTTGACCGGCGTTTCTCGGTCACGTACGGTTCGCTGGAGAAATATTTGCGGGGAACGTGGAGATATCGATCGGTGATGTTACATTGCAATGTCGTTTGCTACCGTCGACCCAAATGTGTGGGCACATAATAGTAGCCACACAGGCGAAGAATGGGACGGTGATCGTCTTATCTGTTCGGCGGGCGAAGCGATCGATGGACCCAGCGCTCGGCACGGAGGACTAACGTGGGGTATAAGGTGGGCTGATCTGGGGCGGAAGCTACATGTTTTAAAAAAAACGGGTGTCCAGGACCCGTAAGACAATTTTTTAGCTATAGTTTAATCATTCAACGCATATGTGCATCCTAATGCAAACTTAAGCCCCACCTCTAACGAGTAAAAGCAAACATGTGCAACCTTTTCCATTTCGCTTCTTAGCTTCCGTGGGTGGGCAAATGGACTAGGGAGGGATACGCGACGATGGATCAATTCGATATAAGGTATATGGTAAGCGACATAATTCATATTGAGTTCTTGTTGGTACTTTTTTTTAACAAAAGAGTGAGTTAATTATGTTGGAATTTGAGTAAAATCGGGGTATGGTTAGTCAACGGTTAATAATCGACCTATATAATTATAGATCAGGCAATCATTTGTCCACAAAATTAATACTTTAAACTCTGACAAATTTTCCTAGCTCAAATTTTTTACTAACCTTATAGGAAAAGTTTAAAAAATATATAAAAATATCATATTAGTGTTTCAAATTAAATATATATTTAATATATTATTGATAATGTGTTTATTTTTAAAAAATATTGCTTTATTTCTATAAACGTGATCAACTTTAACTAGGTTTTGACTAGAGGAAAAAACTCAAATGATTAAAATATAAAATGAAGATAGTAAATATGTACATATTGTGAACTAAAAGGGTACTTGGAATGGGATTTAAAAAAACTAAGGGATTTTATCAATAACTTAAAATGGTAATATTGCTAAGGACTGTGATTATCAATATCTCGTATTAGATTTGTTGTTTTTTCTATGAGATTGAAGGAGTATACCAAATATGTATGTCATGTCCTTGTATTAAGATTTGTTTTTATGATATGGATGGGAGTGGTGAGTTTGCAATTCCGACAGAAACAAATGGCGGATGCCATAGGATCATCGGTGGGATCAGACAATAAATAAATCTAGAATCCTCTATTTTTTAAATAAATGCAAGTTGTACTTTTCCATGTCCAATGTTTGATCATTTTGTTTTATTTAAAATTTTATAATTAGTACTTTTATTGTTATTAGATCATAAAACATGAATAATACTAGTATACTGCTAATGGTTTTTTTAAAATAAATAAACGGTCAAAACAATTGAACAAAATAC
>JAJSRW010002878.1:0-82975 GCA_022414725.1 Microglena sp. YARC | reverse complement strand
GCAGGCGCTAGACTCGGACTCGAAGGCCCTTCACGCGCTCCCCGCATCGTGCACCGCCTACCTCAAGCCGTCGAACTGCTCCTCGGCGCCGACGGCGAGGTCAAGATCGCCGACTTCGGCGCGGGCAAGTCCTGCGGCGGCGGCTCGACCCCTGCGCGTCCTACGTCGGGACGGCGGCCTACATGTCCCCGGAGAGGTTCGACCCGGAGGCCTACTCCGGCGACTACGACCCGTACGCCGCCGACTGTGGAGCCTCGGGGTAGCGATCCTTGAGCTGTACCTCGGCCACTTCCCGCTTCTCCCCGTGGGCAGCGCCCCGACTGGGCGGCGCTCATGTGCGCCATATGCTTCGGCGAGGCGCCGGAGATGCCGGCCGCCGCGTCGAGGAGTTCCGGACTTCGTGTCGCGGTGCCTCGAGAAGAAGGCCGGGCGGCGCGCGTCGGTCGGCGAGCTGCTCGAGCACCCGTTCATCGCCGAGCGGGACGCCGCCGATGCGCAGCGCTCGCTCGCCGCGCTCGTCGCCGAGGCGGAGCAGAGCGGCGATCTATAGCCAATCGAGCCGCCGGTTAAATTAACTCTGCAGATTTAGGAACCAATCAGAGATGACGTGTACATAATCTCTGCCACGTGGACGAACAGCTTTGTCCCGTGTGTTTTTTTCTTCCTCTCTTTTCACTTCTTGCCATCCAAGGATTTGTTTGTTTTTTAAGTTCGTTCTTGGCCAAATTGTAAGACACAATTTTGTGCAATCGTAATGAGAGACTAAAGAGTCTAGTTCAATTGTCTGAATGATATGTTTGCTACAAGTTCTGCAACTACGTGAAACCAGAGCACAGCAAGAAAAATTATCCATGATATTGTGCTCCTTCAGATCATAAAACAATTTGGTCTTATTTTGTAAATAATCTGTATTCTCTCATTCTCTATTAATGATAAGAGACAGTCCTCCTGCCGTCTTTTTCGAAAAAAAAAAGATCTTATTATAAAAGCGATATTACCAAAAACAAATCGAATTTCTTGGATTCATAAATTCACCACATGCTGCTTACTGTAAAGCTAACTTATATTAGAGACATCTATAACATTGGAGGAAACTTGACGGCATGGAACAGATTGCTTCATTTGAAAAACTTCAAATGAACAGGTACTGCGTAACCACATGTCCTAAAAAAACATACGCACACAGACACGGTACCTTCTCTTAAGAAATTATTCTATTTTCCAATGGGCCAGGACACATGCCATTTTTCTTCAATGGTTTTGCTTTTGTAAACTCCCCCACTTGTGCCTCCCGATCTGTAAAGGAGATAAAGTTGTGACTGAGTGAATACAGCAAGCCTGAGCTAGCTTTAGTATTAGTGGATTGATTAAAAAGAAATCTCTTTTAGAGTTGCTGGATTCATGTGGTGACTCATACCAACATATACGACAGAGATGCAGCGGCATAAACAGAAGATGTAAAGAACAAAAACGGGTACAGGAAACTAACCCGGGTCGCTGTGAGCTGAAAATGTAGCTCCAACAACCGGTCGAAAGGACGATATGTTTTAATTTTAGATAGACAGCACAACTACTGCAGTGTTGTACTCATTCCATTAGGTAGTGAGCAAAATAATAAAACGTCCATAAATTGCTATAGGCAACACATTGTACATGTGCAGCGATGGATCGCCATTTGGATCCTTCATTAGCATGTGTAGTGAGAGTGTCATATATATATATATATATATATGCATCTTGTGTGTCAAATCTCATATGCGCATGATATTGACTAGGGGACTCTCCTCATATAGAACCACAGGATCCTGAAAATCCCCCCACCATATCTCAATTCTCAAGCAAGGTAAAAAAAACGACACTTAAAATTGTTATCATCTAAAAAGCTATAATTTAAATTTAAAATATTAATAAAGTTGGTTTTGATTTATTTTGGCCTGTATTGAGTGGTAAAAATTTGCTACGAAATTTCATCAGGCTCCTGACCAAAATGGTCTTCAGACTTCAGAATCATGATCTTAAAATACTTTCCTCGTTCACGAATATAAGTATTCATAAAGGATTTAATAAAAAATAAATAAGGAATGGTCAGGATGGAGAAGCTATAACCTAAATATTACTATTTACTACCTCTATCCTAAAAACTAAAATTCTAGCTAATTTAGGACATATTAGAAGGATAGACAAATGACCACGATAATGAACCCCATACATACATACATTATATATATATATATAATTGATTAAAAAATTAAGATAATTAATCCACATAATTAGTATTCTTAAATTACTTGTTGAGTTTCACGTGATTAGAAATACTTTTTTATGGGATAAAGCCTCGGAGTTAGAATTTTAATTTTTATAAGTCGGAGTAAGTATTTATGAACACATTTTAAACAAAGATATTTATCAAGTAGCAAGGCCACCAAAAATATTCCCAAGCCGACGTGGAGAGGGTTGCTCCGCGCCAGTTTGGACACGGCCACACGGCCGCAAAAACGAAAACGAGCAACAGTCGCTGCGGGTACGTATCATATGTGTACCACTGCAGATCGAATGGGCCAGGTACAACAAAGTCGCCGTTTTGTCAAGTTGGACATTTATGGAGAGCAGCAGCACAAGTGGAGGCAGCAGTACCTGATAACTGACGGCGCATTATTGCGTCCACAGGATGATAGGAATGGCTTTTCCCCCGTTGGCGCGATCGACTAGCTGCTTGCGTGGAAGGTATCATCGGAGACGGTTCGACCAGCCACAAGAAGGAAGCCGGAAGCCGCCGCTGCCTCCTGCCTCGGCGGAAGAAGAAGGGCACCGGCCGCGGGCGTTTCGCCGAAGGCGAAGCCCACCAGGAGCCCGCCCGGTGGGTTCGCAGGTGCAAAAACTTGGGCGGCCTGGCCGGTGGCCCATTAGATCTCCCCACGCGACTGACTGGATCAACGTAACGGTAAGACGGGGGCGGTGGTTGATCCGGTTGGGCGATCAAGGCCGTCGGTTTTGCCATCGGGCGATGCGGATGGGGCACCACGGGATAAGAGAGATGACGAGGCACGGCGGCGAGCCGCACGAGTGGTGTGAGGCCAACCGGACGGAGATGGACAGGTAGGACGATGTGAATAGAGAAGCACAGAGCGGCGTGACCGGGTGGATCGCAGGTCGGAGTTCACCGTGGGCTCGTGGCTCCGCCTCCTTGGGGCTTTGCGTCATGTCCCAGCAATCTCTCCATGAGTCAGGCAGCGAGAGAGCTCGACGCTAAGAAATAATTTTTTCAGGCGGTCAAAAATCATTTTCATAGACGGGAGGACGGCCCGCCTATGCGCATAAGTCTATGAAAATAGTTGATTTTCACGGGCGTCATATCCACTGTTTGCGGAGATATTTTAGGAGAATAAAAAAAATACCACCCCATCCTCGCCTATACACCTCCAGCTGCACCGCTACCATCACCCCTCCCTTCTTCGGCTAGATCTAGGAGGGAGGAAGGGAACCGCTAGCGCTTGGAGCCGCCGCCACCACCACCCTCTGCGCCGTCGCCGCGGTCTCCACCGGATCTGGGAGGAAGCCGCCGCGTCCTCCACCCTCCGCGTTGCTACCGCTGGTAGCCGCCGCCACCACCGCCCTCCGACTGGATCCCGCGGCGGGAGAGAAGGAGAGGAGAGGAGAGGTGAGAGGGGAGAGAAGGGAGAGGTGTGAGGGCGAAGTGCTCTGACTTAGCATTTTGGTGGGTAGATGATGTTTTTAACATGTTTAACCTTTTGCAAGCGGACGACGATATCGCTCCGCAGTTGTTATTTTCACAGACGGTCATTTAGCTCTAAGTGGCATACCCGTCAGAGAAAAAAATGTCATCGTCTGAAAAATAGTTTTTCTAGCAGTGCAATACAGAGTCGGCATGTTCTATTGCTCAGTTCTATTAGCCTATTATAAGCTTTAGCGGCCGCTGCTGCGGTGCGCGATGGTCGGGACTCGTCGGACGAGTCGTGACCTCCATTTCATGTGTGGTAAACTGAGAATTGAAGCGCGTGCGGCTATTCAGAACATGATGTTTGTTCAGGCTATGCAGCATTGCAACGTCATCGTCAAGCATTTGTTCGTGGCAAAAGATGACACAGAACATGGTAAAGGACACAGAACCTAGGGCTATAACCAAAAAATGCGCATCCGGGGAATCGAACCCGGTCAGTACCGTGGGAGGGTACTATGATACCACTACACGAGATGCGCTTCTTTGGTGCTGGAAGCTTGTTCCCCTTTAAATTTGGATGTCCAGGAATCGTTGGTCGTCCGCTAATAAACGCAGTGAATGCATCCTTCATCCTTCAGCAGTCCAAAAAAAACCGGTGGACTCTGTACGACGGAAAGCCGGAAAGGCGCTTCTACATAAACGGCATCACGCAAGATGGCGGCAGCCTGGTGTGCAAAAAGGTAAGAGTAATGCAATGCAGAGGTACACAGCTGCGATCATGATACGCAAGGTAAATGTACAAAACTGCTCATGTTTTATAAGACGAACAACAGTATATACACAAATGAATTCGATGGTAGCAACCATCGCTAGTGTAAGACGACGAGAACTGCGAAAAGGCGTCCCCTGTCCCCAAAAGTGCCTTGAACAAGAAAGGTAGTTCTGTATGGTCAACCAGATTAGAGTTATATCTTCTTCTGTGTTAGCATAATTCATCGGTACACCCTGAGGACGCATTTCGGGATGCCAATGGTGCAGATGCGCCCGGAGGTTGGTCACCGAAGAACTGCAGATGTTGAAACTGGATCAGTACTGGAACAAACATTGGTCATACAAATAAAAAAATATAGCTTCGTGTATTTATTTACAAGAAATGGCTGATGGCATTTTTTTAACGACCAATCATGTTTATTTAGTAAGCATTCAGTTCAAGCCATTAAGTTCAATATTTTTTCGATTGAATTTCAATTTGGAGGCGGTTGCAGGGTTAGTTGACCATATAGTCCTAGCCTGACACGAAATACTAGCCTAAAGTTCTGTAAGAAACAACGGCTAGAGGAATTAAACAAGGATGGTATGTCTTTCAGTTTGGTACTTTGGTATTGCAACGCAAAGTAAGCATTCCATTAACAAAGCACATTAAGGAATAATTCCTTTTTCATGTTAAAAATGGACTGTACCCACCTAATGTTACTGCAAGTATGCTCCTGGACCACCAATCAAGCTTCGGTAATGACATCAGCTGATGAAAAAGGGAAGATGTCAGGCATGTATAGAAGTACTGCAGAGTGAATTGAAACCGATATGATCAAACAAAGAATAGGCTGATTGGGAAAATAATCAATGTGACGCAGGCACAGCTTAGATCTGTTTTGGTTGAGGAAACTAAATCAAGAGGTTTGGCCGTGATCAAAATTGTCCAATTAACCAGATATAAAAAAAAATATCACTCTAGTTGTCAAACACTACTTTCGTGAAATAACAGAAGGAAATATCAAAGCCATTTGAGAAGCAAGTATTGAACTTTGAATAAGGCTCCATGTCATCTTTGCCAAATCCTAGCACAACAGACTAAAAGGGTGGTCTGTAAACATCCATTGTTTGGCATTTGGCATGAAACATGCACATAGAAACTCCACAGTTAACTAAAATGACATCACGCTTGTTTTCCACAAAATGATGAACAAAAACATAGGGTATACAGTAATTAGTCATTACCATATTGAGGATTGTTGGAGTTATATTGTGCTTCCATCAGACAATCCTGCTCTAACTGCGGAAAATCATAATCTTGAACACTCAAAGGAGGGCCATTTGACCATCATTCCAAATGGTGGAAGTATGGGTCTAGGTTATCATCAAACAGAAGCTGCATGTCGTTATCATCCCATTCATGTAGAGTAGAGTATCAGCGAAAGGCTCTCAGATGAACCGAGAGTATCAGCAACGTTAGACGTTTGCATGTCCATGGGTGTGGCAACTGCAGGACTGGAACTGTGTGAGTTGCCGAACAAATGGCTCCTTCCACTGGATTTACTTACCTATGTTTCTGGACAGGTGGAATATTCAACATATGTCCCCCCAGAGGCTCCTGATCGTTACGGCCGCTAAGAGCATGAAATTCTCCTTCATAGATACAGTTGAGCTGCTGTGCTTTCTGCACAAGCTGTGAGAAAACTAGGATTCACAACAATATAGATGCCTCCCCTGACTGAAGCCAAGAAATCTCCTGATCAGTTACAGGGCCCTGCTCAAGAGCATGAAATCTCCTTTTCTTGCTTCCATCAGGACTCCACCAGTTGATCTGCGCTGCTGCTGCTGTTGCTGCACAGTGGTAGAAAACTAGATTTGGACAACGATTGCTAGAATGCCATCATCTGCTGCTGGTTCTGTTCATTACTGAAGCCGTTCAATAAATTCTGCACTTCAGGTTAGATGTTGCTGTAGTGCCTGAATCTACAAGCTGTGCATGAAAGAGCTTTATCCCTCTTAAGGGTTTCAACTCTTTTAAGGCCACCATATTTTCCTATCTCAATATTTTCAGTACCAGGTGCAGTTTTGACAGCGCCTTCTGTATCTCGCTAGGTGCTTCCTGAGAAGACTTCTTCCTCCTCTTAATGGTCTTCAGAAGATGTTTTTGGCCATAATACCTTCATTGGCCCACTCCCATCTATCAGGGTAACTTTACGAAATCCCTGATTATGAAAGGAAACTGAGTAACTTCAGCTAATATAAAACATATGCTCCAAAAGAATAGAGAACATCAATGAAAGCAGATAAAGTAATGTTTCTACTGATCCCATTGGAGATTTCACTTTTCAGGCTTTGTTTTTAAGTTTACTGAGTATATGAAGCCAAGAACAACTAATAGATGGTTAAATAGAACTACTCCTAACTACAGGAAAGCAACCCAGTGAGCAAAAGTCAGGTGATTTTCGCATTTAAGTAATTAGACATCAGAAGAAATCCTGGTGCAAGAGTCCAGTGATTTATCCAGAAATCAAAATGAGGACATGGATTTGCCAAAAGCACAAAATTAAGTGTCCATATAGTTCAATAAAAGAGCAAATTCATAATCTTATATTTCATCAGACAAATTCGATTGTGAAAAGGAAGTTCAAATTCAAATAAAACAATGTATTGAGGCAAATGACACAGAAGAAGATAATAGCAGTACAATATCAGCACAACCAAACATGCATTTCTTTCAGCCAAACAAGAGGGAACATATTCTTCTTATACAGCATGATGGTAGGTTATAACATCATGCTTTCTCTAGTTCTGAAGTTCACTAAATACAAATATGGGGGAAATAGACTTTTAGAAGTAGTGATAGGCAACACATATCATTCCCCTGTAATTTAAAGCCAAGAGTTTGGCATAGTTTCTACAGCCAGCTTTCATACGATCAAATTCACAAAACATTAAGAGAACAGAAACTGGTCTCAAAATTAACAATATTAGTCCCCACCCCCAATGACGTGTTTTATGTACTAGAACTCTAGAAGTTGTTGTTGAATAGAAAGCCACCGCAGAAAATAGTTCTATTGTGTCTTTCGACTAGAAGAAGAAAGGCATCCAACTATATCGCCAACAGCTTCCAACGTAGTTAAAATTTAATAAGTGATTAACTCCAAAATGGCAGATAATCCCTAATACACGCAATCAACTTAAAAGGCACAAAATAGAAGAAAGTAACATCATATAACACGCAGTCACGATTCAAACAAATTCATATGCAGCGCATCGGAAGCTACTGCCCAATTTATAATTGCAAGCAAGATTTGCTGTCTAGCCGTGATAATAAACAACAAATTGGGAACAGAAACTCAGATTTCACTACCGATTTCGTCCAACCAACTGGAAATGGCACCGAATTCGCGCATCAGAAACAAACGAACACAGGGATCAAGGGAATCTCACATAGGTGTTGAGCTGGCGTATGAAGCTGGTGAAATTGCTGTGCTTGAAGTGCCTGTGGAGGTCGCGCTCGAAGGCGTGCGAGTCCCAGATCACGAAGCTGCCGCCGCCCTCGGCCCACGAGATAACGTTGTCGGTCGCGGGGTCCGAGACCATGTCGTACACCTTCGTCAGGAACGGCGCCACCTCCGACGGCTTCGGCACCACCGGCCCGTTCGCCGTCGAGGCGCCACCATCGCCGGAGACCTCGCCGCCGCCGCCGCCGCCGACGGCGGGAGGGGGGCGCCGCGGCGGCCGGATGCTGAGGCGACCGCTTCTTAGAGCCCATGGAGACGCAGAAACCCTAGCCTCGCCGAGGCTTCGAGATTGAGGCGGCGGCGGGTCGACGGGATGAGACGAGAAGGATGTAGTAGTCGTCTGCGCGAGGGATTTTCGTTCGGTTTTTCTCTTCTATTTTTTTTTTGTGTGTGTGTGTGTTGTCGTCTGGTGTACTAGTAGTTAGGAGGTTAATTGTAGGAGTAGACTTTTATACCAGAGATCACGAAAGGCGCGTGGCCTGCAAAATACTTTATGCGATATTGCTATATATACCTTCCTTGTTGAATGACCTGTGGGCCGTAAATTTGGTCCACCGTCAGTCAAAGCGTTTCAGTTAACAGCGTGCAGGATTTCTTGTGGGGCACGATAGTCAGCGTGGCTGTGTCACGTCCGCGGGTGCGGTTATGGTTCGTTCCGAATTCGTGGCTGTGCTTGTGACATGTGGGCCAGCAGTAAAATCGTGTGCGTCATATCAAGGAAGCGGCAGGTCGGCCGGGCCGGAAGTAGCGAGATCTTGGATTGACTTGCCCCTAAAATTTTTATATTTATAAAAATCTTTTAGATAAAAAAATAATTGAGGATTTTAGGACCAGGTCCAAAGGCGAATGTAGAGGCTGACGTGTCGGGGCCCATCGGGAGTCGGTCGGGACGCTCATCGGTTGCGTTTGTTGGTACAAGTCCAGCTGGCGTCGTACGTCGACTTTTCCCGATACGGAGTCTACGGACGCGCTTCATCTTTTTAATGGGGCCCACCTTCAGCGCAGACATTAGCGATGTTGTTGGCGTTTCACGAGCCGAGAAAATGGATGAACTTGGATCTCACTTGGACCAAACGAATAGGAGTGTGTCTGTTGTGTTAAACCTTTTATATTTATTTTTTAAAAAGAATTTAAAATAAATTAATCATTTCAAAGTTTCTAAAAATATACTTCTACCGGAGGGTAATTTTCAGTAAAATATTTGAAATGGCAGATTTATATTTTAAATCTTTTAGAAAATAAATATAAAAAATAACGAGATCTTTAGGACGCCAGTCCAAAAGGCCGAATGTTTTAGAGGCTGACGTGTCGGGCCCACATGCCGGAAGGTAGGTCGGTCGGCGTCATCGCTGCGTCTTTGTTGGAGATCAACAAAGTCAGCTGGCGTCGGTACGTAGAGCAACTTCCCCGTACTGGAGTCTGAACGGACGCGCTCCATCCTCTATGGGGCCCCACCTGTCAGCCGCAAGAATATAGCGCATTGTCGTTAGCGTTACTCAACGAGCGAGAATGATGAACACATTGGACCATCAACTTTTGACCAAAGCGAAAGGAGTAGCTTGCTTGTGGTTAGAGAAAGGCGTGTTCCGATATTTTTCATCGATGAAATCTTTTGGACCTGCTCTTGCTAACCAACTACAATCCGTACTTCGGTAGTAGTACAGTAATCAGTACTAACAGGGACGCAATTAAGATAAAGAGTTATTAGTTCCGGTTTCTTCATACGTTTGATTTAAATTACAGGATTTCATTCCGACATAGCATAGAATGACTGGGCGACAACAGTCAGTGGACTTATTTTTGAACAGTTTATGACATATGATCAAGATAAACAGCTAGATTAGTGCAGGGACAACGTTTTTTAGCTAAATGTTGGTGACTGGAAGCGAAGGGACATACTTCCTCATCCTCGCCCCATCTCATTGCTGATGATAAGGTTTCGCTGAAACCTGTAACTATCATTAGAACCATTAAATTTACTTTTGAAATATCCATTGGGAATTTGCTTATTCCTCAAACAGTCAACCCTAGGATCCAAACTGCAGGTGGACAGCTTTCTTCATGAACATTTTCATTGAACCTGGCAGCAGGACAAAAGAAACAAATAAGTTCGCAATAGCCACCAGGCAGATTTATATATTTAAGATCCTCAAATCAATGGATCGCTTAAAATACAAAAGAGAAATTCAATTTAGTGAAAAAATATTTCGCGTTCCAAAAAGAAGATATAGAAAAGTACGACATGGACACAATAGAAAGCTCAAAGTAACTAAACAGTTAAACTCCTTTATCAATATAAAAAAGTCAAAGCTTTTGTCTTCCTTTAAAAAAAACTAAACAGTTAATTTACAGGAATTTCTTATGACAATTCAGAACTGACATTTGAATAACAGATCGTTTATGAATACACTTTCAAGCATATTGTGCGTGACATGGAGCAAATAAACTGAGAACCAATATTATGTTTCTTATTTCCAGCTATACATGGAAAAAAGAGGAAATTGTATATTGAATAAACCATCATCAACTATACATATATACCGAGAGGACTACATATTATACACCTTAGCCTGTACTTATTAGTTATGCACACCACCATCACTAAACGATAATATATTTTCAAAAAATAAGCTTACCAATTTACCAAGGTTTGTGTGTGAACTCAACACCATATATGTCGAACATATATATCTCACCAACAAGTAATGGTACCAAATAATGATATCACTTGCTGATAGTAAGCTGCAGATAGTCAACTGGAACAAGGAATGCAAAACCAAGATGAATAGTTCGACGGGAAAAACTGTATTTGATAGTCACTTTCTACCCAGCTAGCAATCTCAAGTTGATCTGATTAACATGCTCGACATTATCTGTAAAGGAGTAACATTAGGTTGTTAGTGACACTCCAATTAAAAGAAGTAGGGGATTCGTAACACACACACACAAAAGGAAACCTTTAGGAAATCTTTCGTAATCAGCATGAATTTGAAAAAATTAATTAGGTTACTTGCCAGTCTCAACGTCCCTTGCTTTTCTCGCAACAAGGCCTTTGTATGAAATTGGAATACCTGCACGCTTTTTTAAAACTGTGTTTCTGCGAAAACTTTCATATGAAAGTTGGAACTCTAATATATTAGATTAATCCATTTTTTAAGTTTGTAATAATTAAAACTCAATTAATCACACATTATCACCACCTTATTTTACGTCAAACACTTAATCTTCATCTTCATCTACATTTTCAGGAGATTCAAACATCAGGTATATACAGGATTTTAGAGACAGAGAGTTACAGGAAATTGAAATTTAACGGTACAGACCTGGTCATGTTTCACTCAGTTCGATCACTTCTTTCAAACCAAACGATTTGGGTACTATCGAGGTTATTTCAAGATGCTCAAAATTCTCCAAAAACTCACATAGTACATAAGTACTACTCTCTCCGTCCCACAGTATAAAGGATTTTGAGTTTTTGCTTACAACGTTTGGCCGCTCGTCTTATTCAAATTTTTTTTTTCAAATGTAAAAACGAAAAATTATGCTTAAAATACTGTAGATAATAAAGTAAGTCACAATTAAATAAATAATAATTTTAAAATTTTTTAATCAAGACGAGTAGTTAAACGTTGAAAACAAAAACTCAAAATCCCTTATAATATAGACGGAGGGAGTATATAATTTAGGTTCCAGAGACCAGAGCATCCAGGTTTCACAGCTTACCACCATGGCAGATTCATTGCACCATGCATTTTAGGCTGTGTTTAGATCCAAAGTTTGGATCCAAACTTCAGTCCTTTTCCATCACATCAACATGTCATACACACACAACTTTTCAGTCACATCATTTTTAATTTTAACCAAAATCTAAACTTTGCGCTGAACTAAACACAGCCTTACATATCTGATTGCGTGTTCCTCTACAGCTCTGCTGAATCAGTGAGTAAACCTGACCAAATCATCAATCGCAAAAAACGCATCACTCCCTCCATACCTACTCAGATGCTGCAAATTTCAAGAGGAAGTGGGGTACAAAATTGGATATCACATCCATGACGCGGACAATCTCCACGGACGGTGGCAGCGGAGCGGCAGGATGCAATATGAACTCGTCCGGTCTGCGCATTTGAGCAAAATCGTTAGTACTAACAACGGTGAGAGAGTACTTGATGTTGGGGGGCATTCAGGATTAGAATCTCACCTCTCGATGGCGTCATGGACGAAGCGGCGGAAGACCTGGCCGACGGCTGGTCTCCGGCTTCGCCGCGCAAGAGCATTTCGATGTCCAGTTGGTTCGTGTTGATGGCAATCCTTCACTGCTGTCTGTCTCGGCTGCCGGCTGCCGGTCGCCGCCCTCCTCACCGGAGCTCGTCGGCGGAGCGCGGAGCAGAGGAAGGAAGCGAGCGGGCAGATGGGATTAGTGCAACTGAGGATAAGCTCCATTAAATCACTCGTTGCGAAATTCCTTTGCCGTTTGTTAATCGCGGCCGTTCTATTGATCGAACGGTCGAAAGTCCAGCTTTTGCTCTCCTCCATCTGCCACATCGCAACGGTTGATCGCTAACTGCGTTTCCTCTCGCCGTCGCCACCCGATCTGTCCCGCGGAGAGCGCCTCTCGCCGACCACACCCTCTTCCCTTCTTCATCCTAGCTCCTTCTCGAGACTCAGCACTTCGCTGGAACGGACGGTAAGACATCAATATGTGAAAGGGCTAATCGCGGGTTGCTAACGGATAAGGTCAGGTGGTTTCCAAATCGCACGGGATGCGCACGCTTACTCGGCCCGACGCCAGCCCCAACCCCTTCGCCACCACCCCCCCCTCTGCACCATCAGCTTTCTCAGACTCGCACTCTCGCTAACGTACATGATATTATATGTAGAGCAGGTGTAATAGCAGGCTATAAGGGCATCCACAATGGTTATCTATAGGCTCTCGTACGAGAGATCCATGTCAGCATATTTTCCTACTTGGAAGATATTAAATGAAGAGAGAGAGCAAAGTTATCTACTAACTTAGAGATAGTCTATAGAGAAAAACGAGGCAATGCATGAGAGAGCTATAGATACCCATGTAGACATACTATTGATGTGGTTTACTATTAATCTAGTCTATTGCTGAGATATACATGTTTTATAGAGAGCACCTTACTTTACCATGCGGGTGCTCTAAGCTGGCTACAGATTTATAGCAGCTGTAGCACGGACTATAAGACGTAGTGTATATACAGGTGGGATCAGGTATTAATAGTGTAGTATGTAACTATTGTATGTATGAGCTATTAGATTGGTTATAGATGAATTAAAGCTAGTAGTGACTATACTATTAAACTGCTCGTTAGGGTGTATATATTTCTGTTTTGTGATTAAGGAATATTAAAAAAATCTCGATGTTAAATTGAGGGACCTGGTGAACTAGTACTGGCTTCCGGAGAGAGCCACAAGGCCCTTGTATCCTCTCTTCCAAAACAGGCCCAACCAGCCCTGCATTTTGCCCCAAACAGGCCATAAAAGAATGTAGGCCCCAATAAACTTCGCAGTATACAGGACAAAGGCCCAAGCTTTTTTTTCTGTTGTTGTTGTTCGTTTTTTTAGACTGGTCGTTTTATTGTTCGTTTTGAAAGAAGACAGATGGACAAAGTAGCCGGTGCTGATCAGAGCTGACAATGGCAATGCTACCGGTCCATCCATCGTTCCCCAGCAAGAGGATACCATGATTGCTTGATTACTCCCTAAGCAAAGATTTAGAATTTATTTGTTTGGTTGAAAAGGAGATGCAGTAGTAATATTCATTATCTTATCGGCTCCGTCCTACTCCTCTCGTCCTTGGGAACAGAAGATGCAGCAGGGCACATGACACCTCTACTAAAACTAATCCCAACCTTATCTCGTACGGTCCCTAGAATGGATAGGATCATAGAGAGAGCATCTTGCAAGTTGCATCTCTGATGAACCCTTCTATTATATTGCTTCATCAGAGCACGTATTCCGCTACTGCGCGCTGGATACGCAACTGCCTCCAGCTGAATCTCTCGCATTGCAATTCTGTCCACCAACGCCGTCGGAGAAGACGACGCAAATGCGCCGTTCCATTGTATACTAGGCAGGCCGGCCGGCCATTGGCGTATACTTTCTATGTCCTATAAAAAAAAATCTAAAATTAGATATAACATATTCTATTACTATAAATTTAGACATATAATAAGGCTGATCGCGATTACGTGCAATTCGCACTCCGCTCCGCCCAGCCCGCCCCTGCAGCAGGCCCATAAGAGTTGCTGTTAGAATTTTAGGCTGCAGCCGATTGGCTGGGCTGGACAGCTGCATCCTAAAACTCTGCAGCCAGCCTGAACCAATCAGTCCCACATAATGTCACATCTCGTACTAACTTGCTTTTTCATGAAACCATTCTAGGATTTACTAGGCGGCATCGTCCCTGGCTGGTGGGCCCGTGCACCAGTGACACGTCATCGGTCGTCACCATCCACAGCCAAACAAACGCCTAGCTGCAATGAGTATATATGGTTTTACTAAGACAATGACCTGGAGTAATTAATTTACTAACAATTAACAAACCCAAGGCCCGCCGTGCCAGGTCCCTGCAAACCGTGCAGGTTGGTAGCTGCTGATGCAGACGCGACAGTTTCACCATCAACTCATCGACTTCACTTGACTTTACTGAACTTTGATTGATTCCCCTTTGGAAACAATTCATGTGAGTAAATAATTCAAGTGAGTTTGGTTATCATGCTAACTACTTTATATTAATCTTCTGCAACTCCCTCCAGCTAAACAACTACAACTGGCTGCAACAGAACCAACAAGCAGCCCCCTCTGCAGCATGTGCACATTCAAAACATTAAGAGTTGCTGATAGAAATTTTAGGCTGCACCATTGGCTGGGCTGGACAGCTCATCCATAAAACTCTGAGCCAGCTGAACAATCATCCCAATATGTCACATCTCGTACTAACTTGCTTTTTCAGAAACATTCTAGATTTACTAGCGGCATCGTCCCTGGCTGGTGGGCCCGTGCACCATGACACGTCATCGTCGTCACCATCCACAGCCAAACAAACGCTATGCATGAGTATATATGGTTTTACTAAACAATGACCTGATAATTAATTACTAACAATTAACAAACCAAGGCCGCCTGCCAGGTCCTCAACGTGCAGGTGGTAGCTGCTGATGCAACGCGACAGTTCACCATCAACTCATCGACTTCACTTGACTTTACTGAACTTGATTGATTCCCTTTGGAACAATTCATGTATAAATAATCCAATGGATTGTATCATGCTAACTACTTTAATAATCTTTACTCCCCGTCTTAAAAATAATTCATGATATTCCAAGGTTAATTGTGAGAAATGAATGGCTAAATATCTTTAATTAAAAAAAATATAAGAGTATAGATAGGTAAGAAATAAATAAATAAAAACTTCACATTTTACGTGTTAGGTTGCAAATGAAGAAGTTAGTTTCTATGGGACAAAATTTAAACTCTATAAGTGATTTTTTTTGGGGAGCAGAGTACGAAGACAGTTTATATAGTGCCATAAGTAGCCTCTGTATATAATGTGTTCCTAACTCCTAAGTGAAATTTCTAGGAAAATGTTTGCATCCGCAAGGATGGTATGCAGGTATTTTTTGCTCTGCCGGTGGTTGCCAAAGCTTTGCTTGATTAGTACTGCCACTTGAGTAAATCACGAACTTAAGATGTATGCTGTCGCTTTTGCGGCTTTGCTTCGTCATCTTGCATGATCATCGAGGTTAAAGAAACTTTATGAGAGTATTTTTGCAGAAGCTAAAGCGATCATGTGTTCGTCTGTTGTTTCTATGTTGATCTAGCAACCGGCAATGCGACCGCGTTACATACGATGCGGGCCAGCGGGCAGCGCCATGGTTAGAAAAACAGCAGCTTCCATTTGAGGCCAACTTCAATGTAAGCGATACTGCCATTAATTATCATTAGTACTCCTTCCGTTTCTAATATTCGACACCGTTACTTTTTTGCACATTTTAAGCCGTGTGTCTTATTTTTTTGTTTTAAGTGAAATATGTAAATTATGTGTAGTACATTACGGTTATTTACAATTATCAATATGGAAACAAATTAATAATTCTTAAATTTTTTTTAATAAGATATGGTTAAACCATATTTAAAAAGTAATGGCGGTCAAATTATTGAATGGAATGCGTATTTCTAAACTGTCGATGGGGCCGTTGCCTCTCACCGTCCTAGTTCAATGAAATTTCTCCAAGTATGATACTAACCAGGCATCAACCTTTCTTTGTTCCCCACAAAATGTATCTTATCTAATCACTATTTTTAGACCAATTGTCAGATGTTGCATTATATCATTTGACCTATATATGGTAAGCTTTGTATGCGTACTCAACAAATGGGTGAGTATTTCTTGTATTATCCCCCCCCCCCATAGAACCTCCAACAAGAGGCAAAGCCAAACGTGTTTAGCGCAACAGGACAAGTTCATCTCTGTTCATGTTGAAAGGGCCAAAATTTACCAATGCTTTATATATTTTGTCTCGGAAAACATTTTTTTTACTTTTTCTTGACGGAAAAGAAGATTTTTAACTGAACTTTACGTTGCCCCAATCATTTCCATCTAATTGAAAAGATAGTGACAAGCAACTGCCTACCAACAAGTAATATAAGCACACCTTTAGGAGAGACAGTGTGAGATATTTTTAGAGGAAAAGGCGAAAAGCATGGTAGTACCAATTTATTTAAGAAGAATGCGTATAGATCAAAGACTACATTTCACAAGAGAAGTTGTGGATAGTTTGCCAGATTATTTAGCTAGCCATTCCTGGTTTGTTGCAAGCTTTGGCTGCAACGACCATTTGGATAATCACGAAAGGATTAGGATTAGTAGCTGTACTAGGTAGGCAAAATGGCAAGCAAGGTTGGTGATGACGAGTTGACACGGAACGAGATCAGTGTGTGTGCCAAAACATTTGATCACGCTTACAAAAAAACAGCCACAGTGTCCTGTGTCTCGCTTTCTTCTGCGTGATGAAGAATCAATTGCCACGAGATCGACCCAATTAATTGGCAGCTTGTCCTTAAGCTGATATGTTGACACGGCCCGCACATCAACCAAGTCATTTGTAGGAGTATCTGCTACCTAGAAATATTAAAAGCGAGAGTTGTTGTACAAGCTGCGAATCTTATCCAGATTAAAGCATTTAGGGTCTGTACCATCAATACAAAATTGATCCTATATTAACTGTTTTTTCCCTAAACTCTCGTAGTTATAGAATAAATAGTTGATTAAGGGATTTGCCAAACAAATTTACTTTAAGTTTCTTCCCAAAAATGAGCAAAATCTCTATTGTTGGATGTCAATTGCGATTGGGGCGGTTAGCCTTCTCTTATCAGATCGGAGCTTTGGGTACGAATAAAAAGTTCCTTAGCAATATGAGGGTGTTAAGTTTTTTTTTTTGCGCTAAATGGCTGGGTGACAGAATACCACGATGATTTGTGAGAATTATTCTAGGTTATAATAATAATAACTATTATAGTTAAAAATAATTTAAATAATTTAATACATAGATTGTTTTTAATATAATTCTACCGGTTTAAAGCTCAAGAAACACGTGCATTCATCCCTTCTATGAAAATGAACAGCGTGGGATACAGAAAGATCGGTGGCAGCCCAATGGTCGAAAGCAAACAGCCAGTATTCGTAACCATCACTAGTGCTATGGCGAGAGTAGAGGTTGAGAACTTGAGATTAACATAAAGTAACAAGAAGCGCCAAATGTAGAGTATGACCACATGTGAGAAGCGCGAGATCTTGAGCGGATTGTTGGTAGAAAGAGAGCACGCAGACCAACGGAGGACTAGAGGCAGGTAGGAAAGTCTAGAGAGGAGAGTGGTAGCATGTGCAAACTGCTCAAAGGTTTGAGGTGGTAAGCAGGGTTTTCCCAAACCGCCGGGGCCGGGGTTACCGCGCCCCGGCGACAAGCACGGTTACCGGTAACCGTAAAAAACCATACAAAATTTATTAAAATTCAAATTAATTTTAAAATTTATTTAAATTTAAAAAGGTTATTGTGATATTTATATTACCGTACCCCGTGGTAAGCCGGTAACCACGGTAACCGCGCGGTTACCGGTGGTAACGTAACCCTGGCGGTAAGTACTAGTAGCACAAGAAGTTTTGTGATCTAATTATTTGAAACTCATATTGCGTCGTTCAGAAATATAACTACTTTTATCGTTTAAATTTATCCAAAAACGTAAATATTTCTAGTACCAGTCTTCATCAATTAATCATATATTGATTATATTCCATACGATTAATTAGCAAACGAATAATAATTTCTAGGTAAACCCTTTTATATATACGTCCTTTGTGATTTGAAAACCAATATAAAAAATAAACTTTGATAAGAAAAATTCAAAGTCATGTTTTAAAAACGGAGAGCTAATTTTTCAATTCATCCAAACGCTGCATTTATTGCTCATTGGTGATTGCATCTTTCAGTATGATATTTTCTGAAAGTAATCTCGCGACGACATTTTACAAGGTGATTTTATCTAAAACTACTAAAATGCTTATATTTCCTCCGTACTCGTAAAGAAAGTCATTTAGAACAATATTTAAGTCAAACCTTGGGAATATATATCATGAATAACTCTCAAGTTGTTGAGTTTGAAAATGTAAAAAATTATATGAATATATTTGTCTTGAAAAATACTTTAATAAAAGTATACATATTTCATTTTTTAATAAATATTTTTATAGAAACAAAAAGTCAAAATTGTGTTTTGGAGATCGTGTCGCTGTCAAAACGACTTCCTTTACGAGTACGGAGGGAGTATTTGCTAACGGATGGAGTAGTATCTAACTTAATTCGTTCAATTGGATTTGTACCAAACCTAAGTTGCAAAAGTCGAAGCATATATTCTGCTGAATTGAGATTTAGTGGGCCTATATTTGGAGTGATCTGTAAATAAATAAGTCACCGCGACATGCAACACGCAAGTCACTTGTACTTCTATTTAGCGAAAACGATACTGTTCCGTAAGTCATACCTGAACCTCAAGAGGTTACCGACCAATGACAGTTCAAAGGCCCAAAATATAGCGACCCAATGAGACCGACATCGGTTACAGTCTTCTCAAATCTCACGGCTCGTCACACCCACGATATTTACCTGGAAATTTTATCTGCGGGTGGCTTGCGTCCAAGGTTGCTGGAGCTATAGAAGTTAATAACAGCAGACGTCACGATCAGGAGATTTAAACACTCGATACGCACCTGACTCCTTTGACAACGAGGCCAACCTGCTGAAAATAACAGATAATAATAGCAGTACTTCTACTCCTAGTAGACACGATGCACGTACAGTGTGCCTTGATTTATGGAACGTCTCTTGCGTGCGCACTGTGGCATGTCCTCCCTTACTTAGTCCACATCAAAGTTGCTCCCCTGTAGTAGATGTTACATGGTATACAGTGCGATGCAGCCAACACAGACAGCCCAACTTACCAGTTGCAGTTGGAGCATAACCGTATGACTCGGGCCGGCAGTTATACATGGCAAGTTGCAGCGACGAGACGTTGCACGCCCATTGGAAGCAACTGGAGTATGGAAAAAAGATCTCGTAGCGTAACACGCGCGGGGAGCCGTCGCGTTGACGGATTCGCTACGGGGTTATAGTCGGATGGTCGGGACGGAGAAGTACGTGCGCCGTTTTGCCCCGCGGGTCATCTCGGCCATCACGACGCGCGGTTCTCGGTTTTTGATTGAGAATGAGGTTATCGTCGTGCATCGAGGGCGAGGTGACGGGCCGGGCCTGATCGGCGGGCTCGTCAGTTTCCTGCGTCGACGAATCCATCGTGTGGTGCACGGTCGCAAAATACGCTGTGGCGTGGCGTGCCTAGTTGGCGATCGGTCGACGGGTTATGCGCGGCGGGTGGCGAGCACAATCACAAATGCGCTCGTGGTGCCGGGGGGTGGGGGGGGGGGTGTTTTCCCCAGTTTTCTTGCTCGGTTGTTGTTTCAGCGGAGGGAGGGGGACGCGCGGGCGAGCAAGCGTAGTGGACGGCGCACAGGCGGTCTACGGGATGGACGGTGCAACAACGAGAAAAGTTGGCAGCACAGGCAGGTGAGCAAAACGAGACTGTACACTTGCTGGACCGTTAATTCTTGTGGCCCAGTTGACGCTCCGCAACATAAGTCACAGGCTCAGAACAGGATGCGGCTAACTTGCATTTCAGTACTGTACTATAATAGATTGAAGAAGTACATTCCAAATGACATCAAACATTTCAGTCCTGTAACTGGTGGTAGTGTTCTCTGCATAATACTTGGTGGTAGACTGGTAGTGGCACACATCCTAAAAATTAAAGGTTAATTTTACTTTGGTCCACCGCTTTTATTACGACATTTCGGCTTGGACACCTTAAGGACCAATGTTTTTCAAACTTTGGACGCGGGATATTTTACCTTGTTCAACATGGACCACCCTCACTCTTTTAATCCATCTACATCCAATTGTAATATGTCGAACACACACCTTACATATATCTGGTAGTTCACTTGACGAAGAAACAGCGTAATCAGACGTCTCATATGCTTGGAAAAGAGAGTTGCGGGCTCCAAAGTGAAACAAATCAAGTTACCCAATCTAATGCAAAAATATTGCTAAAGTGCGTCCAAGTAAACATAGGTAAACAAAGTGCCCAATGAATTTACTCAATAATAAAATTCATTTTTCGTACAAATAAAATATATTTGGCGTATAAGATGTTATGCATATAGAGTATTTATATATACGCATTAGAAAATAAACTGAGATGGGCTAAAGGGAAATTTTTACTCTTGAAACAATTTCTGGAAACCCAGACCCTCCAGCGTGTATGACCAAAGTGAATCCTCCTATATCTATATACCACTGCATATATTACATTTTTTCACATTCAACTTTTCATCACATCAAACCTTTCATTATACGCCACAACTTTCATCATATTGTCTCTAATTTCAACAAATTTTTAAACTTTGCAGCGGGCTAATTCAACACACAACCTATCACTCAATAACCGTCCCCAACATGGGAGTATGACATTACCACTAGTACACTGTCACTCTTCCTCGATTATCGCACTCCCCGAGAAGAAAGAACAGCGCGGCGCCTGGCAACCCACTTGTCAAGCCTTTTCCCGGTGCACTGGCCCGCGACCGACTCGCCGCGCGGACGTACCGCAGCGCGCCACCGGCCCCGGTCGCTGTTGCCGCGCAGGACAGCCGCGGCCCCCGCGCTCGCCACGTGTTGCCGCTCGCCGCTCGCTCACCTCTCCCCTGCCGTTCGCGCTCGGCTCTCCGATCGCGGCTCGCTCGCATGGCATCTTCACGCAGGCTAAGGTTTGTCAGTGTTCAATGGGCAGAAAGTATGGTGGAGAGCGGATCCACTTCGATTTAAACAAACAATCGTGGATGCACAAAAAGAGTTGTCCGGTGGCTCCTAACAAATTGCGTGAGGCATTCCTATCTCCTTGTTTTGACCGGCGTGAGGTTTAAGGGCTGGTTTTGGTTTGAAAGGTCTAAATTTGAACTTACCAATATTTGAAAATTTTAATAATGTTTAGTGTTCTATTTGTTTTGAAGCTAAATCTTAGCCATGCCTACGAAAATAGGCCGATTTCAAATAGTTAACTTAGGTATTTTGCTTCAATCTAAATCAACTTTGCCTTCCAAATTTGTCATGTCAAAAACTACCAAAAATTTGACATAGTCCAAAAATGGTAAGGTCAATTTAGGTCCACAAACCAAAACTGGCCCCTAAGACTTAAGGTGATGAAGAATTAAGATTCCCTGCTGCTAAACCTAGATTAGTAATGGCAGTCTTTTTATCCCTTTGGTGGAACTGAATGCAAGGATGGCGACTGCCAGCCCCTGTGCCTTGATGGATAGATCTCATCCTACCGGCAGCTTAAATTAGGAAGCAATATTCTCTCTGTTAGGTAGAGAAGCATATAATTAGCCTGTATTTGGTCTGATAAGTGGGGTGGAGTAGTTTCAGTTTGCTATTTCAGTTCTTTACCTGTTCATGCCATGCCATAATGGTCCTCCGAAACAAATTCTATGAAACAAATTCCAGTGAATTGGAATATATTTTGTCTTGAAAAATACTTTAATAAAAAGTATACAATTTCATTTTTTTAATAAATATTTTTATAGAAACAAAGTCAAATTGTTGTTTTTGGAGATCGTGTCGCTGTCCAAAACGACTTCTTTACGAGTACGGAGGGAGTATTTTTGTAAACGGATGGAGGGTAGTATCTAACTTAAGTGCGTTCAATTGGATTTGTAACACTAAGTGCCAAAGTGAAAGCAATATATTCTGCCCTGAATTGAGATTTAGTGGGCCTATATTTGGAGTGATCTGTAAATAAATAAGTTCAACCGCGACATGCAAACACGCAGTCACTTGTATTTCTATTTAGCGAAAACGATACTGTTCCGTAAGTCATGACCTGAGACCTCAAGAGGTTCCGACGCAATGACAGTTTCAAAGGCCCAAAAATATAGCGAACCTCAATGAGACTCGGAATCGGTTACAGTCTTCTCAAATCTCACGGCTCGTCACACCCACGATATTACCTTTGGAAATTTTTATTGCCGGTGGCTTGCGTTCCAAGGTTTTGCTGGAGCTATAGAAGTTAATAACAGCAGACGTCACGATTCAGGAGAATTAAACACTCGATACGCACCTGCTCTTTTGACGAACGGGGCCCAACCTGCGGAAAATAACAGATATATAATAGCAAGTAACTTCTACTCTAGTAGCTAGAACACGATGCAACGTACAGTGTGCCTTATCCAGTGAGACGCCTTGCGTGCGGCACTGTGGCATGCCTTCCCTTACTAGTCCATCACTCAAAGTTGCTTCCCTGTAGTTAGATGTTACAGTATACAGTGCGATCAGCGCACAACCGACAGCCACCACCAGTTTGGCAGTGGAGCAAACCGTAATGACTCGGGGCGCAGGTTATACATGGCAAAGTTGCAGCGACGAGAACGGGTGCACGCCCATTGGAAGCAACTGGAGTATGGAAAAAAGATCTCGTAGCGTAACACGCGCGGAGCCGTCGCGTTGACGGATTCGCTACGGGTTATAGTCGGATGGTCGGACGGAGAAGTACGTGCGCCGTTTTGCCCCGCGGGTCATCTCGGCCATCACGACGCGCGGTTCTCGGTTTTTGATTGAGAATGAGGTTATCGTCGTGCATCGAGGGCGAGGTGACGGGCCGGGCCTGATCGGCGGGCTCGTCAGTTTCCTGCGTCGACGAATCCATCGTGTGGTGCACGGTCGCAAAATACGCTGTGGCGTGGCGTGCCTAGTTGGCGATCGGTCGACGGGTTATGCGCGGCGGGTGGCGAGCACAATCACAAATGCGCTCGTGGTGCCGGGGGGTGGGGGGGGGGGTGTTTTCCCCAGTTTTCTTGCTCGGTTGTTGTTTCAGCGGAGGGAGGGGGACGCGCGGGCGAGCAAGCGTAGTGGACGGCGCACAGGGCGGTCTACGGATGGACGGTGCAACAACGAGAAAAGTTGGCAGCACAGGCAGGTGAGCAAAACGAGACTGTACACTTGCTGGACCGTTAATTCTTGTGGCCCAGTTGACGCTCCGCAACATAAGTCACAGGGCTCAGAACAGGATGCGGCTAACTTGCATTTCAGTACTGTACTATAATAGATTGAAGAAGTACATTCCAAATGACATCAAACATTTCAGTCCTGTAACTGGTGGTAGTGTTCTCTGCATAATACTTGGTGGTAGACTGGTAGTGGCACACATCCTAAAAATTAAAGGTTAATTTTACTTTGGTCCACCGCTTTTATTACGACATTTCGGCTTGGACACCTTAAGGACCAATGTTTTTCAAACTTTGGACGCGGATATTTTACCTTGTTCAACATGGACCACCCTCACTCTTTTAATCCATCTACATCCAATTGTAATATGTCGAAGAATACGTCTTACAATATAGCTGTGGTAGTTCATGTTGAGAGTAGGAGACAGCGTAATCGAGAATCGTTCATATGCTTGAGAAAGAGATTTGGGTGGTAGCCAGATTAGTGAAACAAATGTAAGTTTACCCAATGCTAAAGTGAAAAATTATTGCTTCAAAGGTGTAGTCCAAAGTGAAACATAGGTACAAAGGTGGCGCCGAAGTGAGATTTACTCAATAATAAATCATTTTTCGCGTAACAAATTAAATATATTTTGGGGCGTAATAAAGGTGGTTTATGCGATATATGGAGTATTATATATACGATGATGGAGATATTAAAACGACGGAGTGGTTAAAAATGGGTGAAATTGTACTCTTTGGGAGACAATTCTGGAGAACGCAGATCCAGCGTGGATGACAGTAAAGGTGGAAACCCACATCAAGGTGTAATTTAGTTCCAAAATTTTTTTTTTCAACTTTCAACTTTTCATCACATCAAACTTTCAATATACGCACACTTTTCAGTCATATTGTTCTAATTTTCAAACCAAATTTTAAAACTTTGGTTGGGACTGAACCACAGCCTCAGATATACCGTCCCCAACATGGGAGTATGACATTACCACTAGTACACTGTCACTCTTCCTCGATTATCGCACTCCCCGAGAAGAAAGAACAGCGCGGCGCCTGGCAACCCACTTGTCAAGCCTTTTCCCGGTGCACTGGCCCGCGACCGACTCGCCGCGCGGACGTACCGCAGCGCGCCACCGGCCCCGGTCGCTGTTGCCGCGCAGGACAGCCGCGGCCCCCGCGCTCGCCACGTGTTGCCGCTCGCCGCTCGCTCACCTCTCCCCTGCCGTTCGCGCTCGGCTCTCCGATCGCGGCTCGCTCGCATGGCATCTTCACGCAGGCTAAGGTTTGTCAGTGTTCAATGGGCAGAAAGTATGGTGGAGAGCGGATCCACTTCGATTTAAACAAACAATCGTGGATGCACAAAAAGAGTTGTCCGGTGGCTCCTAACAAATTGCGTGAGGCATTCCTATCTCCTTGTTTTGACCGGCGTGAGGTTTAAGGGCTGGTTTTGGTTTGAAAGGTCTAAATTTGAACTTACCAATATTTGAAAATTTTAATAATGTTTAGTGTTCTATTTGTTTTGAAGCTAAATCTTAGCCATGCCTACGAAAATAGGCCGATTTCAAATAGTTAACTTAGGTATTTTGCTTCAATCTAAATCAACTTTGCCTTCCCAAATTTGTCATGTCAAAAACTACCAAAAATTTGACATAGTCCAAAAATGGTAAGGTCAATTTAGGTCCACAAACCAAAACTGGCCCTAAGACTTAAGGTGATGAAGAATTAAGATTCCCTGCTGCTAAACCTAGATTAGTAATGGCAGTCTTTTTATCCCTTTGGTGGAACTGAATGCAAGGATGGCGACTGCCAGCCCCTGTGCCTTGATGGATAGATCTCATCCTACCGGCAGCTTAAATTAGGAAGCAATATTCTCTCTGTTAGGTAGAGAAGCATATAATTAGCCTGTATTTGGTCTGATAAGTGGGGTGGAGTAGTTTCAGTTTGCTATTTCAGTTCTTTACCTGTTCATGCCATGCCATAATGGTCCTCCGAAACAAATTCTATGAAACAAATTCCAGTGAATTGGAATATTGTCCTAAAGAAAATTATCCTAACATGAAATGGAACAAATTACACAGAGAAACAAATCCATAAAGTGTTAGACTGCACGCTCTTTCACTGTGTCCTACTATAAAAGATTCAATTGATTTTGATTGGAGAGGCAACTGGTCTCTCTTTCCCCTCCGTAAATTTCTTGCTCTAGTTCAACGAATCTAGTACAGCTGCGTGGCTGTGACTGTGAGCCACCGGAAGATCCAAACGCCACCACCAAAACAAAACCAAGCAAAGCCCTCTCAATCTCCGAATAATCTCGCGGTCTCTTTTGGCGCCTTTTCTGTACTTCCTTCGCTTGCTCGCCTTATGGAATTGATCCATCAACCACAAAAAAGAGAGGAAGAGAAAAAAGAATTTTGCAGTCTCCTATCACTGCCTGCTGTCCCTGCGATTATTTTGTCCCGGTCGTTTGGATCAATCCAAGGACAACTCGAGATGATGCTGTGGGATGAGGGTGAGTCATCCTTGCCTCTCCTATTAAAAGCTGTTTTTTCTTGCTCCCTCCTCGCTTCCTCTCACCGACATGCAGCAGCCCCTAGATCGTCCGGGGGTTGGAGCAACTGTTGTGTGAGGCAGCGGAGGTCCCAGATTCCTTTTTGGGTTCTTTTTCATTTGAGTTCTTCTGGCATCTTTTACCTTGATATTTTTTTCCTTCTTTCTTCTTGCCGGCTGTGCCTTATTTGCAGGAGATCAAAATCTTGATGCGTTCATTACCCCTTAGTCTGAAAAGGCATTGGATTTTTACCGCAGAGACAGTTATCTGAGCTGTGTTTTCTCAGTGCCTCCCTGTACTTGGCACCAACCAACCTAGAACTTCGGAAAGGAACCACCACCATCAACCAATTGCCAAGAGAAGGTTCTCTCCCTTGTTCATTATAACCACAACTATATTTGATCTCGAGGATTAAAAGAGAAAGCGCAAGTGAGCGGATACTGGCTTTGGAGGCTTGTTGAATCCAGGTGCGTGCCACCTCTCCCGAAAGGCCAAAAAAAAACCACTGCTGCGACGATGCGAGTGTGCCAACTTTCCTGCAAGAAAACAGTGAGCCGAACACACCGGCTCTGTTCTTGGCTAATTAAAACCCCAATTGCGGGCGCTGTTTGGATGCAGTTCTTCGCAATTTCTTGGATTCCCCAGCCAGCAAACTGTTCTTCCCCAAAACCGAAGAGCCCATTAATCTTTGATCAAAACTTTGAAAACCAGATAGAAAGCCCATGGTTTCTCCGGTCCTACTTCCAACCTGCTGGACCTGCGCCACCGGCGCCGGCGGACCAGTCGCCGGCGCCGGACGAAGCCGCTCGGCGCGCCCGGCGGCGCTTCCGCGGTGGTGACCCACCGCGGGCTCATCGACGACTCCCGCTGTCCCCCTCGACGCCGTCCCCCGTCGCCGCGGGCCGCCACCATCGTGCTACCCAAACCACCTCCTATCCGGCTCACCGCCCGACGTCGCCTCGAGCCTGGACCTGTCTCCTGCGACGCGGACTCCCTCCTCCCCCACCTCCAGCACTCGTCTCCTCCCCCCATGAGTTCATCTTACATCGCCTGCCTCCGCACGACATCCCCTGGCCGACCAGGACGCCGTCCGCAGGCCTTCCTCATCATTACAACTGCGGCCCGTTCCTGCCCCCCCGCAGCGCCGAGCCCTACTACCATAGCTTCTGCAAGCCAGCATACGGGACCAGCTGTTCCCACTACATGCGCACGCTCCCCCGACCTCGGCGCCGAGCTTCGACGCCGCATGTGCATCCGACGTGTCCGAACAATCTTCGCGGACCAATGCTCGAGTGATCAAAACCCCGACACGACTTCGGTGGGTCACGAACTACCACCCATGTCTTCCCAACCTTCCTCCGCAAGCGCTTCAACCGCATCAAGCTCGGCTTCTTCCTCCACTCGCCGTCCCCTCGTCCGGAATCTACAAACGCTCCCCTCCGGAGAGTCTCCTGCGCGCGCTGCTCAACTCCGACCTCATCGGCTTCCACCACCTTCACTACGCGCTCCACTTCCTCTCCTCTGCGCCGGATCTGGGGTCTCCTACTGCATCCCAAGCTCCACATCTCTTGAGTACTACGCCGACTTGAGCATCAAATCCTCCCTTGGGGTGAACATGTTGCAGCTCAAGACGTTCCTCGCTTGCCGAGACGAGGCGAAAGTGCAGAGCTATGGCGACTTACTCCGGTAAGGATCGTCATGCTGGCTCGACACATGCGACATCTTCAGGCGGATCAGCCTCCAATCTGCTCGCCATGAAGCTGCTGCGCATCAACCCCGAGTGGCGCGCAAGCTGTGCTCGTCCAGTCGCGAACCCGGCCGCCCGCGCAGGACGTCGACAGTGAAGGGGAGACGTACCCATGGATGCGGCGGATCAACAGGCGTACGCGCGCCCGGGTACGAGCCGGTGTGCCACGATGAACCGCTCCAGTTCTACGAGACGCGTGTCTACTACCGTACTCCGTTACAACTGCCAGTGCCGTGCCGTTCCATGCCCCCAACAAGACATCGCCAGAGCGCTAACACTCTATACCCAATGCGGCAACTCTACCTGCACAAGCAAGCATCTGTGGCCGACTGTTCCACCTGACCCATGTGCTTCCGCTCTCCCCGACCTCGGCGCCGCTTTCGACCGCGCGCTGTGGCAGTCGCTACGTGTCGGCAACAAGATTCTTCGCGGACAAGGTGCTCAGGTGATATCAACCGGACGCGAAACGACTTCGCTGTGGGTGCACGACTACCACCTCATCGTCTCCAACCTTCCTCCGCCAAGCGCCTTACAACCGCATCAAGCTCGGCTTCTTCCTCCAACTCGCCGTATCCCTCTCGCGAGATCTACAAGACGCTCCCCGTACCGGGAGGAGCTTCCTGCGCGGCGCTCCTCAACTCGACCTCCATCGGCTTCCACACCTCGACTACGCGCGCCACTTCCTCTCCCTTGCTGCGGCCGGATGCTGGGGCTCTTCCTACGAGTCCCAAGCGTGGCCACATCTTGCTTGGAGTAACTACGGCGCGACGGGTGAGCATCAAGATCCTCCCGGTTGGGGTCGTTTGAACATTGCGGGCAGCGTCAAGGACGGATGACTCGCGTTTGCCGGAGACGGAGGCGAAAGGTATGCCAGAAGCTGATGGCGATCTTACTCCAGGGAAGGGGAGGGTTCGTCATGCTGGCGTCGACGACATGGACATCTTCAAGGGGATTCAGCCTCAAGGCCTTGCTCGCCTGGAGGAGCTCGGCTGCGGCAGCACCCCGACTGGCGCGGCAAAAGCTGCGGGATGTGCTCGTCCAGGTCGCGAACCCGGCGCGCGGCCCCGCGGCAAGGACTTCGACGAACGGTGAAGGGCGGAAGGGACGTTACGCCATGGTGCTTGCGGATCAACGAGGCGTTATCGCGCGCCCGGGTTACGAGCCGGAATGGTGCTCATCGATTGAGCCGCTCCAGTTCTACGAGCGAACGTGGCGTACATTACGTCGTTCGCGAGGTGTGCTCTGGTGGACCGCGGTCCGCGACGGCACTGAAACCGATCCCCTACCGAGTACATCGTTGTCCAGGCAGGGCAACGAGGCGCTCGACAGGGATGCTGCAGTCCGAGCAAGCCGGAGGCAGAAGAAAGCATGCCTGCGTGGTGTCCGATTTCATCGGTTGCTTGACTTCGCCTGTCGCTGAGGGCGCGTGAGGTAACCCGCTGGAACATCGAGGCTCGTGGCGGACTGCCATGGAGAGCCGCTTCGATGCGCCGGGAGGAAGAAGCGGATGCTCTCGCACGACTCAAGCACTACCGCCTATGTGGACATTTTTCCACGACGTGGGCTACTGCGCGCGACCAGCTTCCTGCAGGACCTCGAGAGGACGTGCCAAGGATCACGCGCAGCGGCCTTGGCTGCTGGGGGATCCGCTTCGGGTGCGGTTCCAGCGCTGGTGTCGCTTGACCTCAGCTTCAGGAAGTCGCCATTGGAATTGCACAATTGTCATGGCGTACCGGTAGGGCGAAGACGCGGCGCCATTCTCTGCTCGCCACCTCCACTGACGGCCACGCTCATGCCGCAGGCGATCAACAGGAGGCCCGTGAGCGCCACATTCCGCCTCGAATACGCCTGACCAGGCTTGTGCCTAGGGACGAGAGCAACAAAGGTTTTCCTTCTGCCAGCGGGTTCGAGAAGGGAAACACTCCATGACTGGTTCCCCCTTGCGAGAACCTTGGGCTTGGCGGCCTGAGCACGGTTACCTTCCTGAGCGCTATGATCCTGTGAACTTACTCTGCGTTTGCTGTTCTTGCAAGAGACAGTTCATGACTCAAAAATTACCGAATTGTGCATCGTTGGACGTACCATCTAGCTAACCTATCTACCCAGATAACAAGATTCCATGCCACTAGGGAAATTGAATAAAAGATCTAGTACATTCTTCCTTTACTTACATTGAAAATAAGCGTAGTACTAACATTTGATTGTGATCTGCAACTAGTAAAACATATTTTGTGTCACATGAGATGGCGGAAATGTTTCATGTAGTAACATTGACATGGCCAATATGAGGAAAACTTCTTTCAACACTATAAAACGCCTTTTTCTGCCTTTTGATGTTTCTTTTGCAACAGGGAAGCAATTTCAACACTTTGACAAATCTGTAGATGTTTCTGAAGTCATCGAGGACTGCAGCAGTGGGGAGATTTCTCATTCCCCCCGCGGACATCGACGCTGGACGCAGATCCGGAGCCGTGATGTTTGCCTGTACAGGGAGACACGGACGGCCTCGATCATCGAGAACAGGGAGACGTGCTCGTTTGGAACACGAGGGACGCAGACCCTGACTTCGCGTTCATGCCATAGTGTCACATGGGATTGGGGGGAAATGTTTCAGTAAGTACACATTGAAATGGCCAAATGAGAAAAACCTTTCAACACTATAAAACGCCTTTTCTGTTGCCTTGATGTTTCTTCGCAAAGGGGAATGTTCAATTTTCAACACTTTGACAAAATCGTATGATGTTTTTTTCTAAGGTCATCGAGGATTGCAACAGTGGGGAAATTTCCATTCCCCCGGACGCAGCTGGAAGCAGATCGCCGCGAACCTATTGTTGCCTTACACACGACGCTCGATCAATCTAACAGTAGATCTCTCGTCTGCGATATCTATCTATGGACGCAACCCTGACTTCGTTCATCCAACAAACAAGACTCGTCGACCACCTCCAGGAGCTGCTCGCCAACGAAAGCCCTCTCAACTGTTGAAGAGCACCCCAATTCGTTAGTCAAGCCACAGTAATCCTCCTCCCTACTCTCGTCATCTTCGTTTTTTTAGCATCGAGCGCATGGTCGGTTCGCGGGTTTGAACCTTGCATGCAGGGCGTGAGCAAGGCCTTGGCGCCGCGCTGCTGGCGAGCATGCAGGAGAGGGCATTGCACCGAACTTCTGCTGTGCATCGGGGACGACCGCTCCGACGAGAAATTTCCAAATTGATCACAAGCCCACCTGCGCGATCGCTTGCGGCCACCGCGAGTCTTCGCCTGCACCGTCCGGACCGCAAGCCTAGCAGCCAAAGTACTCACACACGGCGGAGGTCGTCAGCATGCACTTGCCTCCGTCTCCAACCCGACTGCTCGGCGCGAAGCCCCGAGGACGACGACGAATCGAGCACCCATAGCGCGCGATGCTGCCATGCGAAAATTATCAGTGCGCTCACCGGAGACCCGTTATTTCCCCCGTTGAGCTTTGATGGTCCTAGTTACTAGTTAGGTGTACATCCTATATTCTTCAGGTATTTACCTACGAATAGTGAATTAGTCCTTGTTAGTAGCATCATCATAATTGTTGATCAGTTAAAGATATTATGATCTAGTAAAAGCTCGGACCGCAACAATTATCATATTTTCTCCTACAACACGTGATCTTGGTTGAACATATAATCTCACAAAATCTGCCTGGCTTAATCAAGCATGTCCTTCATCAATGAGCAAATCTGCATGTCTATTTCACTCCGTTGTAGAGGATACTATGCATCGATTCATATACTGATGGAAGAGTCAGTACCAGAAACAGACCCGTTAAATGATGAAACCTGACGGATAAAAACATCCTCCAACCCACTCTAGCTCGATAATACATGCAAATCCTACGCTGTTCTACCCTTCTATCCCAAAAAAACCTAAATCCCTAGCTACTTGAACTTGAACGTAACGTATGTTCGAGCTATCGGTTGTTGTATTTTTTGGACGGATATACTAAATTACATTTGAACTTTACGGAAATGCAAAACATGTATTCATCAGCTATCATTATGCCAAATATGTCGCAAGGTAACTAAATTGGAGACACATTGAAAAGAAATATAGACATGCTACAGCCCAAATAATTGCACCTGCTCATGGGAGATGCCAAAGATAATAGCTAATTGTAACATAAAGTGGAAATCGCAAGGAACAAAAAACTGAAGAACTAGTAGAGAAGAAAATTTCCAACAAAAATCAGAAAACTGACACAAAAATAAAAAGGAAACTAATGTCACATGAAGTGCTACTCCAAAGTGTTTAAACCGAACCTTCTAATAAACCAAGATCACAGCTTCACAATAAAATTATCCCTTATAAACCAATTACAGAAGGAAAAAAAAAAGATAAATGAAAAAACACTGCAACCGTCATCCAACCCACTTATAAAAATTGTTTCCAGTGATACCCTGCATAAACCAAAATAAACAAGCCCATTAGAAAAATGAGGTTTCGGTAATTGCACAATTAAACAATGTTTTTGCATAAAAGGCAAAGGTACAGTCAACTTGAAATATCAATTATGAACATGACTCACGAAGAACATACTGCTAGTTCGCTAAATTACCATAGGCATAACAATCAAATACTCCATAACAAATGCGTGAGGTAAAATAAATATAGCAACCAAGCCATCAAGTGTTCATAGCTTGAAACATAACCAAGGTCTACTATTGTCCAAAGAAGCAACATGAATGATATGCCAAAATTGATGGGATCACTAGGTAGAGACGATCACATTATAGAGGAACAAAATGCATTAAAAGCAATATTGGGGTAAGAACACCAAAGCTATCTGCTACCAAAATTAGGATATTGTACCTACCTACTTACAAATTCAAGAAGCCTTCACATCTGTCCACTAAATCCGAAAATATCAGGGCTCATAATATCTCCACTGCTTCCAATGCTGTGACTCAAGTTGTTAGTTGGAGATTCAATCTCATCCACTGCAAAGCGGCTTGGAATGCAAGTACCTTTACCAACAAATCCATGATTCTTTCCTCGCCCTTGATCAGGCAATTTCCCAAGAGCCACATTAGAACTTTGAAAACTAGATGAACTGGACCCAGGGTGGCTTAGCCCAACAGTATTACCATAACTGTCAACATTCGGCAGAGGCGACCAGCTACCAGTGATGTCATCCTGACCCAGTAAACCAAACTGTGTATTTTTTGATTGTGAAGAGAGTAAGCCAGAGTCCATAGGGGGTTGCTACCACCAAGATAACCATAGCTATGGTTCAGAGCGTCAGAGTTTTCTGTCTTAAGAACACCAGGTGGTTGTTTGGAGCCCACTCCCATAGAATTTGGACTAACCAAATATGGATTATTTGGAGTATGAAAAGTACTGATCCCTTGAGAAGGTACTACATTTGGATTACGATTTACAAGGCCAGAAAGATTCCCCCCTCCATGGGCACTTATTAAGGGCTGACTTGTTGAAGCTTGATTAACCAAATCAATACCACCTAACAGACTACTCGATGGTTGAGAAGTTGCAAGAACAGGTTCATGCTTCATGGATGGAGGCATGGCCGCTAGAAAACCAGATGACTGAGCAGGTATCATCAAGGTATTTTGATTAGGGGAGAGACCCTCACTGGCTGAGAAAGTATTTAATGACTGAGAAGGCATAACTATCCCAGAAGGTTTGACATCTAGAGAGTGAAGGGTTCCTGACAGCATGGCATCTGGCTGCTGTTGCAATTCATGCAAGACTATATTGCTATTCTGAGAATTACTCATGCCTCCCAATGTGCCGGTTGAGTCTGCCATACCAAGTTTGTTATTGGGCCAAGCTGAAAATGAAGGCATTCCTCCAACAGCTGGACTGCTTTGAGGGAATGCCCCATATGCATTATTCTGGCACTTGTATATAGGTTGACCAAATGCTATTTCTCTCTCCCCATGGGCTTGTTTCCTTTGACTGCAGCAAGCCGTAAAGATGACTGGTCCCTTCCAGGCAATACCAAACTATTTGTAGGTCGCCCTAGGAGCTCATCCTGCAAGGCGGCCAGGGCTTGAGGAGGGATCTGACCTGAGGCAGCCAAAGCTTGGAAATCAAGTCCTCCCAGTGAGCCTACTTTACCACTAGAAGCAGGCGGGCAGAATGGATTAGCTATTCCGGCATGATGCTGAGCAATCCTCTTCAGATACAATCTGAACTTCTGAAAATAGAAAAAAAAAACTCATTGCATCACCATGATTATCATTACATAACTAAAAAACTGGAAGTTACAGCAAGAGCAAACAGATACTTCATTACTGTTTCAGCAACTTCAATATGCCCAAGAAAAACGACATTGTTTCAAGATAACTTAGGGACGTCCTGAGTTCAAACAGGGTCTAAGCTACTGTATATCATGACTATTGAACTAAGCACTTAAACAGGTCCTGGTATATATTAAAAAAATGAAGGTAACAGGGAGATTGGAGCTCAACAGACAAGCAGCACAAATGCACAAGGTAACAATGGAATTTTACTCTGTAGACAAAACCTTCAAATGGATGATCCCCAGGCAACACAATAAGAACAACAGAAAAACAATGTTTATTATCAAACATCTATTATAGAGCGATTCGTTGCCATCTGCACTGGTTGAATGATCTATAATTTGGTATGGTTTCATTCTACAATAAAAGAGTGTAACAGCACTAAAATAGTGTATGTACAAGTCCTGGAATTACAAGATCATTCCAGGAGCAAGTCCTTTGGTTAGTTGGTTTCTACTGCTAACTAAATCAGAGTAGATACATTCAGGTAGAGCAAGGATGTGTAAAATAAATACGAATAATAACAATTAGGATAATACAAAGGGTAGATATTCCATGGTGTCAGTAAACATAACATCCACCACACCATGCTAAATATGATACAAGAAAAGGACCCGTGATTAAAAATGAAAACCAGAATCAAACCTGCAAATGGCTGGCGACATTTTCCCTAGTTAAACCAGGAACATTCATCAACTCCAAAATTTTCTTGGGAACAGCTTCTGAAGAGAAAATTATAAAATTTGTGTAAGCTTGAAAGCGGAAAGATTTGATGTAATTGCAAGGTTCAGGTGTTCAAATGTGGTAAACAACACCAAAAGAAAATAAATTAGCAAGTGCACAGCCGACCAAACATTGCTGTTGATGAAAATAAGTGCCAAAAGTAGGAAAAACTTACTGTCTATCCCAGATGATTAACTGCGTTTACAAATTGTTGGTGGAGTTCAACTGACCAAACAACTCTTGGTTTCTTTGATGTAGAAGAAGGGTCACCACTTTCCAATTCACCATCGTCATCATCTTTATCCCGTTTCTTTTTCTGAGACTTCCAGCTACCTTCAGCTCCATCATTTGCAGATGAAGCATACTCATTATCGTTATTGGTTGGTCTGGTACGATCTGTATCATCTAGGCTACCTGAATGCTCATGCTCCTTGTTTTCATTAAACTTTTTCCTTATAACATGTTGCCAGATGTTCTTCAACTCCTCCATTCTGACGGGTTTAATTAAGTAGTCACATGCTCCATGTTTAATTCCTTTCATAACGATATCTGTCCTTGAATCAGCAGACATCACTGCAATATTATCAACAGATTTCAGTAATGCCTTTGACAAACCAGAATTAACAAGCAGGGTGGAGAATATTAATCTACTTACTAATAACTGGGAGATCCATCTCAAGGCCAACAAGTTCAAGTAAACCTGAATCCGTCCATATCAGGCATATGAACATCGCTAATTATAACATCAAAACCACGCCTGTTCTCTCGCAGCATAGTTAATGCTCTTGTAGCCTGAGAACAAGTTGTCGCTGCCCCAAAAAAAACAAAGTAAACAAAATAACTATTCAGACATACAAATGAAGCAGATGCAAATTACGATATTAGCTTCCCACGAACGAGTGGAATTTTCGGAAACAACAGAGTGAAAACAAAACAAAGCAACGAAAAAGTACTGCACACAACATGATATAAACTTAAAAGTGTATTTGAAGGCATAAAAGCAGCAGATGATATTTATGTACAATTGCATTACATTATGAATACTGAATACCTCCATGGGTATGCCTAATGCTTTTCACGTTCGTTTTAAAGCAGAGATCATTCAATAGAGAAGACTGGATAAGGAATAAAATCCAACAGTTTCTCATGCTGCACACATTCAACTTATAGTAGGAAATAAATCAACTGTAATATAATAAGAAAAAATAGATCAGTAATAAACCCATTATATTATTTGTTATTTCCCCTAAGCTGTGATGCGCATATGTGAACTATTGGCGCCCAGAACAGAAACTAGAAAGGAATAGCAACACTTTACAGAACAAAGATTCTATATAGGCTGCAACCTAGATATGCCGCATTGCATCCTTGGAGTATTCGTTCTGTTGCAACAAAACTTAACTGTGGGGTAGGTGGGTGATGCATAGCGCCTCTAATAAACTCCTGATCCTAAGCTAAACTTTCCGTGATAATTTGCAGTCATTACTATGGGTGATAATTCACAGTCATTAGGCATAACAAAATGTTATCGGGATAGGGAACAAAGCTAGGAGCATCGACGATATATTCCCAATATATTGTAAGTCTTAGGTTGGGATGATATAATAGTAATTCGAAGCCCGCATGAATCCACAGAATATAAGAATCTTAAAAACTACTGCTTATATTAGCACAAACAAAAAGGCAGGATTAGATATTAGCAACACGGTTCAGATTTCACACCGCAAACTCGCTCAGATCTTCAATACAATCACTAATCTATATAAACTCAACAATCTATTCCCAGATTGAGAAAACCGACAATAAGGGCAAAATTTCCCAATAACGGAGATGTGCAGAAAAAAATAAAAACTCCCCAGAATTCACGGAAAAGCAAATCAACCCACGGAGCAGCCGACTCCTCCCCCAACCCCAGACAAATCGGAACACGAAACACTAACCGAAACAACGAAACTTATCCGACCAACCGCCCCTCCACGCAACCAATCATGTCACGCCCACACAACCGCAGCACAGCAAGCGATAGACTACAAGGACAGAGAACGCGGGAGAGGCAGAGGCGAAGGCAGAGCTGCTCACCGTCGTAGCGCACTCGAGGAGCATCCTCTTGAGCACGGCGAGGCATGTAGGGTCTCGTCCACCACCAGCACCTTCATCCCCACGAACTCCACCCGCCGCCATCCTCCACCGGCGCCATCTCTCCCCCGCCCAAAAACCGAAAACCGTATAACACCACCACCACCACCACCACGCCCCCTCACGAATTCACTCTACCAAAATTCGCCACCAAATCTTTATTTAGTGCGAATGGCAGATCCAACCCCCGTCCACCCCCCGACTCCCCGCCGCTCCCCTCCCAACCCGCGATTCCCAGGAGGCGGCGGTTGACCCCACCAAAAACGAAAGAGGCCCGGAAAGAAGAACAGTGTCGCCGAGAAGAACCCAGAAAGAGAAGAAAAGACCTAAAATTCGCTTCAAAAGTGCCTAATTAGTAAAACTTAGCTAAATACCGGCGATCCAGACGCAGCCAATTCAATTACCGACAGAGGGATTGAGATTAGCCAGCAAATTTGATGCCCTGCTTACTGCCCTGCCCGGACGCCGCCCCCTCTCGCTACTCATCTTGCCTTTCCACCTTGCAGCTCGTGGGGTGGGCCGCACATCTTCCTTGCCCTGAGATGCGCCTTGCCCGCTCGCGCCGCTGACGCTGGCGCTACCGGACGCTTCCCTTTTTTATATTACAAAAAAAAAGGTCCCCGCATTGGATTTTCCATGATTTTTCTTTCCCCTTGTCTAGTTGATATTTGCCCCCCTTTGTTTTGGGAATTTGCAATAAAAATTCCCCTAGTACAGATACAAGACACAGTTTGTATTTCAGGCGGATTTCTGCTGGCAATTGCCAATATGGCCAGGTACATCGGCTCAAGCACCACCCTTAACCCACCCCATGCTTACCGCGTATATGACCACCGTGCAGTACTTCCCACTGTATTTGCTAACACTGTTTTTTGATATGGAATTTCTGAATTGAAAAACCAGATAATTTCAGATAACAAATAGAATTCTCTCTCTAATTGGACTACCTAGTTAATTTGGACTGTAAATATGAGAACACGTTCACCGACCACAGTGTTCATCAAATAGAGCAAATGTTTCTCTCTTTATACTGGAAAGACACCAATTGCTGCTTGCTGCATTTTATTATCACTGTTGAATGGTGTCCATAAATAAAATCGAATTCAAAAATGCAGCCACGCTATGATTCAATATTCATACGAAATCAAAAGCTGATCTCGATTCAAAATAATTTTCGCGCTTAGCATCCACCTGTTAAATTCATTAGCCTTACTTCAAATTACTTAATGCATAGTTTTATCCACCTGGGCCGTCCTCTTCTAACGGATCGAAAAAAAAATATCCAAGTTTTCTCATTGGAAAAATAACAGAAGCATCTTCGACAGTTTTCTAAAACGTCAATGTATTGAATTGACAGATGAAAGCGGCTTAACTAGCAAAAGGCGATTATCTATCATATAAATTATCCCTCCGGCTGACTTAAAAGAAATGACAACTCCACCCAATATTAGGAATCCTTTGTTCTTCAGATGTACAACTAAGACAGAAACGCGGAGAGAAGGCGAAGCCAAGACTGCTCACCTCGTTATCGGCACTCGAGGAGCATCCTCTTGAGCACGGCGAAGGCAATGTAGGTCTCGTCCACCACCAGCACCTGTCATCCCCACGAACTCCACCCCCGCTCCATCCCTCCACCTGCCCATCTCCTCCCCCCCACGAAACCCGAAAACCGTATAACCACCACCACCCACCACCAACCACGCCCCACCTCACGAATTCACGCTCCAATCGCCACCATCAAAGCAAGCAATCCAACCCCCGTCCCACTCCCCCGACTCCTTCTTCCTCCTCAAAGCGCGATCACTGAGGCGGGTGACACGAAGAGGAGAGGAGGCGGACAAGGAAGAAAGGGGAAGAGAGACGAAGAGAAGAAAAAGAAGAATACTAAATCGCTCAAAAACGTGATTATTAAAACCTAATAAAATACGCCATCGAGGGATTAATTACACAGAGGGGTGAGCATTTAGCAGCAATGATCCTGCTACTGCTGCCGCGCCGCCTCTCTCTCTCTCTGCTTCCACTTTGCACTCGGTGGGGTGGCGTCCTTTTCTGCCCCGAAGGCTCGTGCGCGCTTCAGCTCTCTACCGGGCACCGCTACACATCCTTTATAAAAAAAAAAAATGGCCCATTGATTTTCCATTTGATTTCTTTCCCTTTCTCATGCGCTTGAGTTCCCCTTTTCTTTTGAATTCAATAAAAATTCCCTCTATATCTATATACAAAACACATGTATCGCATTTCTTGCCATGCCAATATCACGTTACATGCTAGCACCACCTTAAACAAGCCCATGCTTACGCTAATGACACCGTGAGTCCACTTATTGTAACACGTGTTGTTTTGAGTATGGAATTTTAAATTTGAAAAACCAGATAATCAATAAATTAGTGAGAATTCTTCCATGTGAACTACTAGAATTGACTGTATGAGAACACGTCACCGAGTGTCATCAAATAGAGCAAATGTTTTCTCTCTTTTATACTTGTAAAACACCATTTGGCTTCTATTATATATGCACGTGAATGTGTCATAAATAAAATCGAATCCAAAATGCAAGCACGCAGTTTCCTAATATTCATACGAAATCAAAACTGATCTGATTTCAAAATATATTTTCTTAGCATTCACCTCGCGTTAAACTTCCATAGCCTACTAAAATTACTTTAATGCCCAGTTCCACCTTGGGGTTCTAACGCGACGAAAAAAATTTCAAGTTTCATTGGAAAATAACAGAAGGCATCTTCGACATTTCTAACGCAACTGGTAATGAATTACACGAAAAACCGCTTAACTAGCAAGGTATCCACAATAATTATCCCTCCTGATTAGAAAAGAAATGAGTCACCAATATTAGGATTTATGTCTCAGATGGACAACAGTTCTCATTCTAGTATAAATTTGCCGACTCAAAGTTCAAAATAAAAGAGTGAATCTTAAATAATTAGTTGTTTATCACAAGTATGTCAAGAGCAATATATATATACCTCACACGTTCTTTTTTAACAGAATCAATATCAAAACATGAAAATTAGTCAATCCACAACACACAAATCTCGTTTTCTCGAATGTTGCATTAGTGCCACTGCCATTGGTTATAATTAGCATACATCTATGCATATATATGTCGTATAATATATATTATATTGGGAAAATGAACATCATTTCATTATTTATGAAACGAATCAATAAGAAATATTAGGACAATCAAATGGTATTTGAAAAAAAAATTTATATGTCTTGCCATCCATGCTTATTTTTTTATTTCCATTTGTCTTCCTTGAAAATATATAACAGGGCTAGCTACCTATCTCAATAGAAATTTATACAATCTAAAGGATGCACAATGAATAAATTGAAGACTTTAATAGGTGGAAAATAGTTGATTTTCTTTACCAACTGATTGTTGTTTTAATCATGCTCCAATAAGCGGCTTCGAAGGCGGCTTATTATGATTTTCGCATGTGATGCTCTTTTTTTTGTGGATCTACCGGTGGCAATCCGCAACGTTTTGCAACTTCCACCTTCGGTCTGGAAAACGATGAATATCGAAAGTTATAGAAGCTAAGCGATCCTCAGATCTAGGGGGCCAGGGCCAGGGATATTCAACATGAGGGCTCTTTTTGGAAACGCAGGAATTTTACAGGAATTTCAAGGAATCAACTCAATTCCCGTGAAATTCCGGCAAAATGCTCCGCGCAAAAGGAGGTCTGGTACTATTAGAAGAATACTATAGATAGTTAGAAAGAGCAACCTTTAGAACAGGAAACTAGTGAGTACAAATCGCGTCCATCTCTACTCTATTGAGGAAGAACATCATTCCGCCTGAATTGTTGGCAAGATCTAAGCATGAGGGTGGTGTGGCGGCGGCGGCGCAGCGGCGTGGAGGGGTTTAGGAGGTATTAGGAACTAGGGTTAGGGTGTGAAGAGGAAAGAAGGGCTATATAAAGGGTACAGGTAGACATAGATCCATGTGATGCTGATCCAACGGTAGATCATCGAAAGGTCTCTTTTAGAATAAAAGAATAATGGTATAATAGTTGAATTAACAAAATGTTTTTACTATGTTGCTTTTAGCAATTATCCTATATTACTGAAAGTAGAGGAAAAATTGCCTCATCCTGTTTAGATTGCCACCACCAAATCACTTTTTCATCTCGAGAAAAAGCTTTCAAGTAAAACGAACACAAACTTTCAACTCCCATATAAAACTTTTTATTGCCAAGATTTATGTTATACTTTAAAGAGTAAATTTCACAAAACTACACGTTTTATGATACAAGTTGCATTAAAACACACACATTTTGACACTTGGCACTCAAATACATATATTTGGTTTCACAAAACCACACTATCAATGAATGGATTCACTTGTGAGATGACGTGGTTGTTCCACCTACGATGAGGGACGTGGCATCCTATTAATTTCATGCGATGGCTTGTAATAGGGTGCCACGTCCTTGTCCTAAGTGGAACAGCCACGTTATATCAACGGGTGAATCCATTCATTGATAGTGTGGTTTTGTGAAACTACACTACCAAAATATATGTACTTAAACGCCAAGTGTCAAAGTGTGTGTGGTTGTCTGTAACTTGGACCACAAAACGTGTAGTTTTGTGAAATTTACTCTACTTTAAAATAATTTTCTTTACCTTTGGACAAAAAATAACTTTTCTTTACTTTTGAGGACAAATAGTTTCTTCAACTCAAGCATTCGAACTCTAACAACACCAACCTACCGCATCAACTAAGGATTTTTCAACCCATGGATTCAATATATCTAATACTATAAGAAACCTAAAAGCTACTTCCAACTACAAAATGAACTCTATGTCAGATGGATTGCTTCTTCTATATTTTGGCTAAGAGATATCAAATTAGAAGGAAAAAATTGCTAATATTGAGCACCATAAGACATTGCAAATGGATTACGCAAAAAACTCAAAGTTCATAAGTTTGTGACACCCAATGTTTACAAAACCAGCGGTAACCGTGCGGTTATCGCACTTACCTCCAGGGTACGATAAAGATAAATCGCGGAAACCCCATTAAAATTCAAATAAATTTAGAAAATAATTCAAATTATGATAAATTTTATACAGTTTGCCACGGTTACCGCGTGGCAACCCGTGCTTATCGTCAGGGTGCGGTAACTCCGGCGCCGACGGTAAGGGAAATCCTGGTGATACCACTTTTTTCAAAAGAAAAATAAAACAATGCTTATCCCCTGAAAAAGAAGAAAATAAAGGGCCATGTCCCTCCCCACCTAATAAGAGCAGGTACAATATGTCGACCCCCGTTTTTATAACAGGAGTCAATCGTGCAAACAGTACCATTTCCCTGGATCAAGTAGTCTGGTACACACGAATTCGTAGCTGAGATACCAAGTGCACATACACGAGTGTCTAGTACGAATCATTATATCATAAGCCCGCAGGCATAGTCTTAAATCATCGGACCGAGCGGTCCGGAATACATTCCAAAAACAGAAGTGGATAAGCAGCGGAGTTAAGGCAGCGGCACGCCATTGCCACAGGCAACGACCGTAACTGAGACCTACTGGGCGTCATCGTCTTCATCACCCTCCTGGTAATAGGCATAGGGATCCTCCGAAGCTTCATCTCCGGCCTCTGATTAAGTTTGTATATTGCCAAGGGTGAGTACAACGCGTACTTCAGCAGCGCCAACACAGCAACAATGCATAATGAACAGGGGGTATTCGAGGAATGGCTTTATGATTCTTTTGCGCAAAAGCAAAGTTTTGTTAATTCTTTTGCACACAACGCTAAGACCTACGCACAGACTGGATAAATTTTTTTTATTACCAGTGTTCATATTAACAATGACGGTTCTTGTCCACACATCCAATTGTGATTCAGGATAGCTTTCCCGCCTATTGAGTCGACTGGTTTTTTCCTGAGGACGTCACCTTCCCCGCCTCTCAGGAAGTGGCTCCATCAGCATGAAATCATCATGCAATATCCCATCCGCACAACAAGTTTAAGAATTTAGAGTCTAGCCAAGTGTAATACATGTCCCGGTGCTCAATAACCCGCGAGCACGGCTATTTCGAAATAGATTTTGGTTTACTCCGACTGCAGTGGATGTAGCACTTGTACCGCACTCCGCGCACTGCCCACACATGAGGCCTCGTCCAAACACATAGACGCGTCACGGCAAAGCTTTTTCCGATAACCTCGGCGCATTGGAGTACCCGCTCCATGAACTTAAAAGTCCTCATGCACTCTAGGCGTCAGCCCATGTTTCTAGCAGTGAGAGGGAGTTCTGGCGCTCCCGGTGAAAGATGAGTTCCACAACATCATATTAAAATTATGGTTCAATGTTATAAGTTTCTCTTCTCTCATCACACTTCATGGCAGTCCCTAAATCCGGATGTTGCGACTAATCTCTCGGATTGTAGGGCACGCCTACCGGGCCCTAACCTCAAACTGGTTGTCCCCACTGGTAGCGCACGCTTGCCTCACTCGGGGGTGAAGCCATCTATGCCAGGGATACTGGCCCTCCGCTCGGATATCTAATCCGCTAGGTTCTATATATCCTAACGAGAAATTACAGGTTGTAGGGTCGTTTTCATGCTTTATTCTCGATGGTGCCGGTTGGCCTTACATTTGTAAGCTGGGGAAGTGGAGCCGGGTAGCATACATTGCGATGATGTTGATGATATGAATATGTTCTGCTTGATAAGGTATGATCCAGATTAAAATTCAGAACAACTGTTAGCTCAAAGTCCTTATCCAGTCCGCCTAGTCCGAAACAGTTTTGTTTAAATTTTATTTCTCTTCACAAATCAATATCATCCACATCATGGCAATTGTGGCGCTCATGTCTCCAATGCCGCATCTCAATTACCTTCCCAAAGGTAATTGCCCAAGCATATAGCATTTGATAAATATGAGTTAATGCATAAATCTAGGAGTAGCATTTCTAAAAGACAATTTGTCATAGTTGACTAAGGGACTTATACGTAAATCATGGTAACCAAGGATTTAAAGGGTAACAAGTGATATCAAGGCAAGGCATAATCACAAAGTAGGATGTTCATCATGCATGCAATTTTTATTTGTAAATAAAAAATAAATTTTCGCATGTTTGGGAATCAACTATGTCAAAAGCATAGTGATTTTGTTTATGACTTGCTTGTTCAAAGTCTTGCGGGTTTGCCTTCACTGTGGAATCCGCAACTCCTCGGGCTCTTAGTTACGTTGCGAAAATTTGATGTTGAAATTCGGGTTAGAATTCAAATAAAAAACCACAATAATATCGCAAATGGAAGTCGAATGCGAAGTCGACTCTTTTTTATATTAACTTCACTATTCGCGAACTAGGGCCAACCAATCTATCGATTTATACATCCTAAACTATTTTTGCGGGTAATAAATATTTTGTTATCATAAAGTTTTTACATTTTAAATCTACCGAGCACTTAAATATCCTATAATAGGTTAGAAATTTCTATCGCGAGCTTATAATATCGGACAAATCCAAAAAAATCATCTTAATGAATGATTGGTTACGAATTTAATTTAGTCTATGATAAACGATTAATATAACACACGGCTAAACATCCCTAGTAATTAAGTATTCCGAATTCTCCGTGAATCGATGTACTTATAAGATTACCAAAAATTTAATCTATATAATCTATAAGAATTCATCTATTTTGTCTTAAGTTATTAATTACATCTAAATTATACCGGAATTTGATTTATTATAGAAATTACAAGAATAATCCATATTTATATTCTAAATTTTCGCAATTTTCAGCTATAATTTCTAGTAATTCAAGATTCTAATTTTATTTTAAATTTTTTTAACTTCTCCTAATCTCCTCTAATTTTCCTATTTTATTTCCCTTTTTCTTTGTTCTCCTTTCTTTTTCTTTTTCCTTCCTTTCTTGTTTTCTTTGCTTTTCCTCTCTCTCTCTCTCTCCCTCCCGGTTTCTCTCCTCCTTCCTTCTTCTTCTCTCCTCCGCTTCTCCCTTTCTCTCTTCTCGGCTCCTCTTACCGGCGGCGGCACGGCGACAACCAGGGTGGGGGCAGCGGCTCACGGCGAAGGCGGGCGGTGGCGGACGACGGCGCGGCGACGACGGCACACAGTGCGGCACACTGAGGCGGCGACGACGGAACAGTGGGAACACCTGAGGCGGTGACGCGGCGGGTACGGAATGCGGCGGCACGACAGCAAGGGCGGCGGCGCGGCGGGCGTGGAGAAGGGGAAGAGGGAGAGGAGGGGAGATGAGCGCAGGAGAGGGAGAATGTGGGGCTTTTATAGGAGAAGGGGTAAGGGAGAGGAAGAGAAGGCGGGTGCGAGTGACGCGGCGGATGCGTCCCTCCGGGGGGTGGGGCGGCAGGCGGGGCGCGAGGCGCGAGTGGACACACAGCGCCGCGCCCCGGACCGACAAGCCAGCGTTGGCGCGACTGGCGACGGTGCTGCAGTGTGGCGCCGGCGCGAGCCAGGCGGCGAATGACGCCCCACCACGATCGCTCGGCGCGCTAAAGCGGGGACGCGGCTGGCCGCAACAAAAGCCTGTCGAGGTCGCAGCCCCCAATCTAGGTTCGCCAGCTGACTGGCGACCCGCTGCGCGTGTCGACCGCAGACGCGCGACAGGTACGGGGCACCGGCGTTGCGCACACCCAGCGCACGAAAAGCGCGTGGCACGAGGCGACGCGACGGCGGCGCGGCGCGGGCAGCGGCGATGGGATGGCGACGGCGACAGGCAGCGATGGCGACGGCGGCGCGGCGGCAGGAGACGATGGCGACGGCGCGCGGCGGCTCGGGGCGCGAGATGGCCAGGCGCGATGGGCGGCGGCGCGTGGTGAAGGTGGCAACAGAGAGAGGGGAAAAGAGGAGGGCTGGGTTAGAGGACCACGTCGAACACCTGGCGGCCGATGAATAGTGTCTTTTCCTATTTAATCCCCATTTTAGCCTATTTCTTGTAAATTTGATTCTATAAATCCTGGATTTTGTATAAATGAAGTTTACTCAATATTTGTGTCATTCTAACCAATGGATTTACTCTAGATTAATATTACTCGTATTTTATTTATATATTTATTTGAATTTTTAATTAGGGTTAATTCTTATTCCGTCGTATTTAGATTTAATTAATACAAATATGACTGCGATGATATTTTATTCATTTCTATCCCCACCTCAACCTTTATTTTAAAATTATATTTCAGTTATTTATTTTGCTCATTTAATTTTAGATTTTATTCCTAATTAATTATTCTTTATTCACGATCAACAAACTCTGAAATCAAAATCCAATGGAATAGGCGAATAAAATCGGCATGATGCAATTTATTTAAAAAGTTTTTGAAGGCCCATATTTTTAGAGTTTAGATTTTTGTCGGTCGAATTTTTCAGGGTGTTACACAATAGCAAACTATTAGCCAGCTATAAACATATTTTAATGAGATAAAAGATGAGAGAGAAGAGCAGCAGGCTATAGATCTGTAGCCAGCTGCAGTACGGACTCCAAGACACAATATGTGTATGACAGGTGGGACCATATATTATCGTAATAGCAAGCAACTATTGTATAAATTAGCTATTAGAATCGGCTATATTGGAGCTAGCAGTGGGCTATACTATTACACCTTGCTCTAAACGTCCCAAACACCTGCGGTTCCTACCAACGCCACAGCGTAGGTCACACCGTAGAAAGGCGTAGAATAAAACCTGCGCTCTGTGACTATGGGGCTATGATTGGTCAAGGTTTACTCGTGGCTTGGGGATCAAATGAGGTGACGCCGATGTGTGGCATGTGATGGGACTTGGCTGGCGCAAGTGCCCGGACAGGGCATGATGGAAGAATCATGTGAACTTCCGGCACTTGACAGGCTCAAGCAGTCAGGCCAACAGGTACTTGCCTGTTTAGTTGCCCAGAGATGATCAATTTGATACACTAAGTACATCACTGTAAGAAGAAAACAAATGGAGTAGGGTATTTTACTAGTTTAGTAGTACTAGGAAGTGCTAGTACGGTGTGATGGGTTCGTATACTTCTTCCGTCCTAAAAATAAATATGATTAGTATAGTGTCAAGTCAAATATTTGTAACTTTAGCTATTAATAGCAAAAGATAAAAAAGATCAACCATGTAAAATTGATGTTACTATATTTATCATTAAACAAACACAATATACAACTCTTTTTATTTGAAACATCTCACTTTTATAGATATCGTTAGTCAAAGTAGCATCTTAAAGATCATGTCAAAGTTAAAAAATACTTATATTTTGGGACTGTTAGTAGCTTTGAGGTAAACAAAGCAGGGTGAATTATTATCTTAAAAAAATTGAAATAGAATGACAAGAAGAAGAATATTAAATCGTACCATAATTGTTATGCACAATTAGCTCTAATGATCTATTTTGGACTTGGGTCCAATGGTCAATACCGTATCATGTTTGATTGTTAATCATATCCTCCATCTATTTTTGATAGTCATATTTTATCTTGACACACAGACCAATGATAAGTAATTCTACTTATCATCCATTTAAACATGCTATTAGTCATTCCTCGTAAATAAGCGATTCATTAATATTTACATTTCTCAATGCCCATGTAGCCAATCATGTGTGGAAGAATGGTGAGTCACGCATTAAATTTGAGAAAATCATTAAGAGGATAGGTTGTTGGATTAAAATATGCCTATCAAAATAAACTTTTCAGATTTGGAAATATGACTATCAAAAGTAGATGGAGGGAGTATATTTTAAGAATAAAAACAATCACAAAAATGCTACGCCAGTATACCAACAAAATGTTCATCCCAATATAAGCAACAGACCAATGGGTCGGTGGCCAAAGAGATCGTTCTCGGTTTTGGGACCAACAACAACGATAAACAACCATAGTAAAATCAGAGTTTTGCACACAGCAAATGGGTAACTGCCAACGCAAAAGCAATCCACCAAACTGAGCTTATTTAGAAAACCGGACCGCTCGAACTGCCTGCCCCACTGTTGGGTGGAGTACAACTATAGTCACATCATCCAGCAAAATCTGCCCAAGAAAATTCGCTGGATCATCCATCCATTCTCGGCTCGTGATGAGCGAGTACCTGAAATTGCTTGCGCAAGCTCTTTTGACATCATTATGCTTTCATGATTTCATCTACGTGCACAGAACCAATCGACCAATCTAGTAATACTAGTACTTGTATTACTCCTTTTCTCCGGTGATCTTGCACCTAACCTTTGATGTTTTAAAATGGCACACATAATAGGAGAGCACCTACTCTCTTTTTTTTTCTTTTCTGTTCATTCAAAATGTTTTGGTTCCAAGTCAATTAAAACTTGATCATTGTTAGGAGACCTCTTTGTTTAACAAAAACTACACCATTAGTGAATAACAGGGTTCCAGAAATCAAATGGTAATAAGATCCTATTGCTTCTCTGAAAATGATAGTCTTCCATTCAGTATATAAGACGTTGATTATTCAATTTTGATTCATGTTTAAAATACATTCGTATGACTATATTTTATAACCATAAGCGAAATAGTATAAGAAAAATATACTATTAAAGCTTTTTTAGGCAGTTAAAACACGTTTATCTTAAGGAGGATTTATTTTTTATAAGAGCCCCCTTTGAATCGTAGTAATGAAAAACAGAGGAATAGTAAAACATGGGATTATTGAACAGGAATACAGTTGTAAATCGAGATTGCAAACAACAAGGAAAAACACAGGAATGACCGTTTGAATGGGACCACAGAAAAAATGCAGGAATCAGATTGAAGAGATAACCTCAGAAGGAAATGTTCCAAGATGTTAGACCTCGTTGCTAAACTTTTCTCTCGCAAACCTGTGCATAGGATTAACACCATTAGTGAATAACGAGGGTTCAGAAATCAAATGGTAATAGATCCTATTGCTTCTCTGAACAATATAGTCCCCTTCCTTCAGTAATATAGACGTTGATTATTCAATTTGATTCATGTTTTAAAAATATCATTCCGTATGATATAAATTTTATAACGCCATAAGCGAAATAGTATAAGAAAAATAATACTATTAAAGCTTTTTTACAGTTTTAAAACACGTTCTATCTTAAGGATGATTTATTTTTTTATAAAGAGCCCCTTTTTTGAAATCGTAGTATGAAAAACAGAGGAATTAAGTAAAAACATGGGATTGTTGACAGGAATACAGTTGTAAATCAGAGAATTTGGCAAAACACAAGGAGAAAACACAGTGATGACCGTTTGATTGGACACAGAAAAAATGCAGGAATCAGATGAGAGAGATAGACTCAGAGGAAATGTTCAAGATGTTAGACCTCTTGCTAACTTTTCTCCAAACTGTGCATAGGATTACCCATTCCATACAATTTTAAATGATTGGTAGGATTCAATCCTTTGTTTCAAAGGCCTTCATAGAATTTTTTTCAATAGGATTGAAATCCTCCAAAATTCTTATATTTTTCCTACAAATCAAAGGAGCCCTGAGATACTGGAAGATCGTAAGATACTTCGGGCTCGGGCTCTGCATTGAGAATACACACTAGACACTACAAACCTAGTAGAAATGATGATACACAAGTTCCTTGGTCATACCTGTTGGGTATAGATTACTGTGTTAACCGAGACGCCTATGAGATACTCCTATCTTAACTTACTTGCACGCTTAATTTACTGCAACTTTTCTCCAGCCGAGCAGCAACTCAAACGTACACGCGGCTGTGCACTGGGTGATCACTGATCAGGGACCACTTAACAAAGCATGTGTCATTGCATGACACAGACGAAACCATGGCCGCACTATCAGCAGGTCAGCACACTGTGCCAGGTTTATCTGCAGTATAAAAATACGAGGAGAAGATCTGGATCCTGCCATGAAAACTGCAGTAACCTCCAAAAGATGGGAGAAAGAGCGGCACTACTGGTGTTGGTGTGCGTTCAAGGTGCTTGCTAGGGAATCTTGGAGCTCAATTTTTTCTTCTCCATTTTTTTCTTCTTTTTCGTGGCGTCCCGAGAAAGGATTGGTTTGGTTCTTCTTTCGATGGTTAGCAAGCGGTTAATTAACTAAATCCACCTGATGGCGAATCTTTTTGGGCATGGGCATGGCAGAGCCGCACAGCTTAATCAAGTTGGGGCTTTTTAATGAACTCCAAATTTTATTCAAGTGCACAGCACGTACTCCACTTGTTCTACAAGTAGCAGCATGCAGCTGCTGCCTTCTGCTGTAGATGCCTGTCCATTTGCGAGAGGTGTTTGTGTTATTTGCGTCTTGTTTGACATCGATGTTGTGTACTTCTGTGCCATTTGTTGGTTATTAGTTATGCAGGGGCCTCATAAAAGCATGACAGGCATCCGTTGTTGTGTATGCAGACGCAAGCAGTTGCATGACAACAACTTGATGCTACGCCTTATAATTTGCAGGAAAGCGATTTAGTTAGCAAATCATTAAAGCCAAAATGGCCAGCTTGAAGCTGTAGCGTGCTTAGTGGTCTGCTCCCGGCGCAAGTTGGATCCATTGCTCGCGTCTTGCTGGTTGCTGTAGGATGTTTACTCCTTTCATGTCTAATCAATCCCCAAAGGTAGCCTATTCTGTATGTGACATAAAAAGCCTTGACTTGGCAACTTGAGACGTGGCCTCCAAGAAAAGAATGCTGGGCTCTCTAGCAGGAGTAGCAGGCCTATTCTCTGGCTTTGGAACATGATAGTAAGCTTTGTTCTGTTCTGGTTCAATTTTGAACCAATGAGGCTTGACGCTCCTACATGTAGAACTCCTCGAATTCCTTGATTGGAAGTGATCAAGGCGACACGTACAGGTGCATCACGACTGGAGCCAAAGCGACGAATAATTGAATTCAGCGAGTAGAGTAGGACAAGGACCAGAGTCACCAAGCATCCGTCCAACTCTGACCAACAACATGAAAATCTCGTTCAGCTTCTCGCACGCTTTCCTCCACTTCCTGCCTTCGCCCTGGAAGCCCCCAAGTGCCAGCTCGCTTTCGCCTCAGTGAGGGGGAAAGCGCAAATCTTCACTTGGAAATTTAGCAGCGTTTCCTTCTAGAGATAATAGATTTTCAAATCGTTTCCATGCACGGCTTTCCAAAACTACTTTAAAACGATGGTTTTGAAAAATTTTTTATAGGAAAGGTGCCCTTTAAAAAATCATATTAGTCCATTTTTAAAATTTGAAATAATTAATACTCAATTAATCATGCACTAATAGCTCACTCGTTTTGCGTATCTTCCTAATCTTCTCTATCTTCCCTTTCTCAAACACAGCCTTAGAGAGCTTACATAGTTACAGTTACGAGAAACACCTGATTAATATACCTTTTAATAATTTAAAAAACTACTCCCTCCGTTTTAGGTTACAAGACGTTTTAGCTTTGGTCAAAATCAACAGTTTTAAGTTTGACCAAGTTTGTAGAAGAAAGTAGTAACATTTAACCTAAGACAAATTATTATGAAAATATATTTAATTATTGATTTGATAAAACTAATTTAGTATTATAAATATTACTATATTTGTTTATAAACTTAATCCGACTTGAAATAGTTTAACTTTGACCAAAGTCAAGACGTCTTATAACCTAAAATGAAGGGAATAGGGTTTTTTAAGGGCTGCTACCAAAACGGAATCCCGTTGTAACGGGATAGACATATTAACTATTCTCTTGCACGAGTATCACATGTATCAGGTCTTAGGTATCACAGATACCGGGTAACAGATATCACAGGTATCGTACCATGCAGCTGTAAACACAATAGGTATCAGTATTAGATTGTCTTATAAAGGTATCGCGTTCCGCGTTCTAACGAGATACTGTTGTATAGGTTTTCTGGTTTTTTTAATAGCTCGTGAGTTTATATGTCTTCAATTATATAACTAATACCTTTTTTAAATCTTAGACTAAAAAGCGAAACTATTAGAAAAGGTTTGTAAGTTATAGGAGAAAGCTGTAGCGATAAGAGGCCCAGGCTTAACCACGCCACGGCAGACCACCACCACCACGGCGTACGTCGGCGTCCTCCGCGATGGCGACGGCCAATTTGCGGCGGCGGGGAGAAAGTCCGAAGTGCACCGCGCTTCGTCGCGTGCCGTGCGCGGTTGCCTGCGCACCAGCCAGGCACCGGCCGCCTACGACGCGGCCGACTCATCCATCATCGACGGCTACCTCGATACCTCCTCTCTCCTCCCCGTGAAACCATTTTCTTCCACGGTCGCCCGTCGCTTTCGTCCCTTTTTCGCGCTCCACGGACCCCACCCCTGCCTCCGCATCCATTCCAATCCAACGCGTCGCTCGCCGCCCGCCCGCACTGGCGCCACCTCGGCTTCCTTCGATTATCCGCACTCGGGGACATGAAAAAGGGAGGCCAGCCAAGCCACCCCACGACGTGGCGAGGCCTGGGTGATCGCTGTTGGATGGCAGCTTTCTCCATCCACATCAGAGGATAAAAAGGGAGAGAAGGGTTCAGTTTGAGTTGTATTTGGCTGCTCGGAACTGTACACACAGATAACATGGGCATCTACTTCTATGCTGAATTGCAACTTTGCAAGACTAAACAGGTTGTACAGATGCTGATGGGCTACATGATTCATCAGATCAAAAAAGAAAGAGAGAGAAAGGAATAGATGGAAAAATGGCTGGCAGATAATTGCAAGATGAATAGTTGGGTACTGGCATGGCCTAGCTGGAAGAAGGCCATCCTATGTTTGTATCCTTGAAATTTTGCGTCCTTGCCATTATCGACGGAGCAGCGGTATCCATATGCTTTCAACATTGCTCAGCAAGGTTTTCTTGGCCCACAGCGCTCCTTCCCAACAAATGCCGTAGGAATCAGTATGCAGGGCATGACCAGCCTTTGTCACAGAAGGAAAGCTTAAAATTAGATGTCACAAACTGGGTTACAGATATTTAGGGATAGAATAAAAGGTGTAGAAGTAGAAATTAGCACAGAAGTTTGCAATTTGTTCTATACAAGAGAATTTTCTTTCTGCAGAAAGGCAATATGATAAGGAATATCTATGGCTTCAGATAAACCTTTTTAGTGTAAGGACCACATGCTATAGACAGTACTTGAAAGCAAGAGGTTGTGATGCATCAGCAAAAACAAAAATGTGTATGTAGTTTAAACCTTTAAGGTCACAATCAGAATAATGAGTATTTTTGCAACTTATTATGAAACGTTCACTTGAACAGCATAACACAATAATAATACTTTTGGTTGGTAATTGATGTTCCTTTAGGACCAATGGTAACTTTTACTAAGCTTAGACCAGGTTTTACCAATGGTCAGAAGTCAGCATCCACAGTTTCATTGTCATGAACTTCAGAACTCAGAAGCTATATAGCTACCGTTAAAATGGAATGAAATTAAGTAATTAACAGAATGGTCTAATCCAGCCAAAGCTAAAAATATAGGTCAATGCGATTGGTAAAAGAAAGGGTGCTGCACAAACCTAAAAGACAACAAGTACATGGAATTGTAGAAGTCAACTATGAGCATAACACACGTACAATTTATGAAATTTGACTTCTTTCAAAAAAAAATATGCACATATGAAATTTCACGAAACAAACTAATCTCAACTCTCAACCATAGTAGCACACCCTTCAGTTATCTCCAAGATTTAGTACAAGTTCAAGAATTATTTGGCAAAAGATAAACAATCAAGACAAGCAGTTCTACATAACTCACCACTGGTTAATCAAATCCAAGCGTGGAAACTGGATGACGCAGTGGTGAACTTATAAATAATTAAATGATGAAGACAACTCCAGAAAAAAAATGATTGTTCAAGGTGTCAACAAACATAAAGTTTTCAGGGCAGGGAAGAAATAATATAGCTCAATAGCATGTGTGACTGTCCCAGCATCCCATATTCTAGCGCAAGGATCTTGTATTCCTGTGTATTTGGCATGATTTCATTTTAGCGAATGGTTTAAAGATAGATTCTCACAGGCCTCACACCATACCTAGAATCAGAAATGCCCTTCCTAGTGTTTTCCATGTTGTGTAAAATCAGAGGTGGCACCACTATCAGACGATTGCCCTACTCAGGTGGAAGCATTGCCTGAGAAGCTAGCACAGAAATTTATGACTGAAACATATACACGTGAAAATCATGTCGCTTAGGTTCTATAAACAGCATGGCATCCCAGTACATTACCGTAATCTCTATCTTTCCACTCATTATAGGCACATAGATTAGTATCACATGTAGAACTGGTTTTATACTTGTAAGACTACTGGGGTTGAGATTACATTCATCACAGCTTGTCCATTTGTAACATGGATATTCTGATATGTGATACTCCAGCATACTTGCTGACAATTTTACTGGAATCTGACATGCCATCTCAAAGCTGCTATACTATATTACCACTGACATGGATGTTGCTTACGAACAGCATAGAAGATAACAATGCTGTAGTAATTAAATTTAAGAAACAATACCTTGTAGGCAAACTACATGAGCAAGTGGAAACCTGGGTTACATTTTGTGCAAGAAGCGAGAAATCACCGATTAAGATCTAAAATCTTGTGGCGGCAAAGGTTTTCTATCTCCAAACGCAGTGGTGGATTAAGCAACCTACCAGAAATACTGTCCAATTAGCGCAATGGTAGTATACAATTATATAATTGAATTTAGAACAACGTAATCTGCAGTTTTTTAAGCGTGGCAACAATCTTCAACGCCTAGCCACATGAAGCCAACATATCCAACAAGGCATATCTTTGTAAAAGGTTGCACTGCCAATAATTGAAACCTTGTACACCAGTATTCTAACTTTGGACTGGCCGCCTGATCATAGAAACGAATAAAGTTTTCAAGCTGCTAAGCTATTGTGCATAGTATTAAGTTTTCGTTTTCAGAAAACCTGAAATTGTATTCATGCTAACCTGAGACAATGAACATTAAACTAGAAGAGCACTAAGGCAGGTTGACCTATTTTTAAAATATCTACAATAAATAAGATATTTGACTTGTTACTCTTTTAACTTACTTTACTCATTCAGACAATTATTGCGCACAGACAAATATTTAAGAAACAACACTGGATATCATTTTGAGGCTAGAAAATTAAAGCAACAAGTGGAAGTCCAATTCTAAATCATACAGGTTGGGAATGATTGGGGCCAAATGATCTGTATTGCCATATTATCAAAATCCATCAACGCAATAAAGTCAACAGGTAATGTGCTCTCAGAAACTACGTCAAGGAAAAAAATCACCAACCACGATAAAGAACACAAAATTCAGGATATCATTCCTCACCACTGAAAACCGTAGCATTTTTCCTAGCGATCCTCCTCTGACTGAGCCCAGCAGAACGCCAAATTTTTCAACCTATAAAAATTCCATAAATGCCAGCAAAAATACAAAAATGATCCTTCCGGTCAAAAAATAAAAACAAATAAAACAAATGAGATAAGAGGAGAACGAAAATAAAACTACAATAATCGTGCGCCACAGGTCCACTAGGACTAGCACTCGAAAATGTAGTATTCCATTCAATTATTAACTTAGGCTCCTTTACCCGCCTGCGAAGATTCGAGAAGCATGCCTGGAACTTACATCCAAGAATATGAAAACAGATGTGATTGACAAGATGGCCCATGATCGTATATATTGCTTAACATGAGATCGTGACCAAAGTTAGAATCGAACGCGAAAGCATATATGCGAAAGTTACCGATTTTGCCATGATTGCTGTAAGAGACCACACATAAGCTCCTGCATGAACACAAACATAGAATGCACATCCATATGATCATAACATCAAACTACTGTAAAATACCTTCAAATATTACAGAAAGTTTCTTGCTGGGGCTTCTTGCTTAGTAGACATTAGCATCTAGGACTGGGGCGCGAAGCGCTGACACCCCAACTTCCTGGCACCTGCAACAGGATGCAATGCTCCTGCTCAATTCTAAACATATATTTTGAGATATTTTAGCATTGACATCCAACGTTAAATATCCAAATTTCATAATAAAGACACTCCTTTTCTGATAGAGTGATAGTTTCTTGACATTCAACGACATGGTCTTTGAAAACACAACTTGCTAATTAATTTCTATTACGACGTAGTTTAAGTGGTACACCACATATAATTAATAGGTGATACTACCTTTATTGCACAATTCTGTGCATTTTTTACCTCCAATATATTCTCAACTAAGATATTGATAGCTGATAGATAGTGTTTATTAAGTTACGTTTACTCACTGCGTTCACAACATATAAGCATTTCTAGGTTGTTTAGCAGAGATTAAATGTTGAGGAGAAAATATTTTTGCGTGCCACTCATCGCCTAGGGCGATGATTGGGGGTGATAAGGATTGTGAGGGGTAAGATAGGGGATAAAATTTAATGAGGGGTGATTGATTGGATAAGTAGTTCGGTAGGAACTTCTCCTATATATCTAGAAAAAATTTCAATGCTTATATTTGTGGACAAAGCAGTAGGTAGCATACACTGTATTGTGCACCTGAGGGAATAGGAATAAATAATGTGGTTTATTCATGTGCATTCTTGAAACCTTAGAAACAAAAAACTCTTGAGTCCAAAATAAGGGAAACTTTTGGGTAGCTGACCTTATCTTCAGTGCATATTAAACAAAACACCCATTATTTAAACCCAATTATCATACCAAATCACAATGTACTGCTAGCAGTAATTGAAACATAATCAACATTACAAAAGTTAAGACTAACTTAATATCAGTAATCCTATAAGAAAGAGTAGAAGAAGACAATGAAAGCAAAATAAGGCGTTTAAAAGAACTGCATAAAATGAAATGAATTGCTTAGAAGTTAGCATTTTCCTGATCATAAAAGGAAGAGTAAAACAGTACTTTTGAAATTCACCCATAGGTTTACGGACTTCTTGAGGAATGGGAGTGCAGCTATGAAAACAATCAGACTTCTGCAAGTAAACAGGCCTACCCAGCTGCAAGATTCCGAGAAATTGCCTGACTACTCCAAAGATATTGAAAAAACAATGTGATGAAAGATGGATGATCTAATGCAACATGAGATCGTACACAGTAGATAACGCGAAAGCATATATGGAAAACAGTTGCCATATTCTTGTAAGAGACACATAGAGTTGCCTATGATCAAACATAGAGGCAACATCCAATTGGATATAAACATAACTACTGTAAAATACCTCTTCAAATATTACAGAAAGTTCTTGCGGAGGCTATCTTGCTTGACGTAGACATTAGCAATCTAGGACTGTTGCGAAGCGCTGACACCCCAATTCCTGCACCTGCAACAGGATGCATGCTCTGCTCAAGTTCTAAACATATATTTGACCGATATTTATAGCACTTGACATCCAGTTAAATGATTTCCAAATTATATAATAAAGACCACTCCCTTCTGATAGAGTGTTTTTTGGACGTTCAACACATGGTTTGATAAACACAACTTTGACTATTAATTTCTATTACGACGTAGTTAAGGTTGGTAAACATATTAATAATATGATTACTACCTTTATGACAATCTGTCATTCTTTTACCTCCAATATATTCTCATAGATATTGATAGCTGATAGATAGTGTTTATAAGTTACTCTTACTCACTCTGTCACAAAATATAAGCATTTCTAGTTGTTTAGCAGAGATTAAGGTTGGCAGTGAGAAAATTATTTTGGTATTCCACTCATCAGATGAGCGATGATTGGCGTTGAGAGGATTGTTAGAGTCGTTAAGATGGGGATAAAATGTTGAATGAGGTGATTGATGGATAAGTAGTTCATGTAGGACTTCTTACTATATCTAGAAAAATTTCAAATGCTTATTATTTGTGCGACCAAAGGCAGTAGGTAGCCATACACTGTATTGTCACCTGACGGAATAATAATTATGTGGTTTATCATTGATTTCTTGAACCTTAGAAAACAAAGAATCTTGAGTCCAAAATAAGGGAAACTTTGAGGTAGACTGACCTTTTATTTCAGTGCCATATTAACAAAACACCCCATTAATTTAAACCCAATTACATACCAATCACATGTACTGCAGCATAATGAAGACATAATCAACATTACAAATGGTAAGACTAACTTAATTATCAGTTATCCTATAAAAAGTTAGAAGAAGAAATAGAGCAAAATAAGGCGTTTAAAAAGAACTGCATAAATAATGAATGTGCCTTATAAGTTAAGCATTTCGCTGATCATAAAGGAAGAGATAAAAACCATACTTTTGCGAAAAATCAAATCCATAGCGTTATACGGATTCTTGAGGAAGGGAGTGCAGCTATGAAAACAAATCAGACTTCTGCAAGTAAACAGGCTTCATGGATTTCCGGAGCCAGGTTCTCCAGTTCTGGCCACTGGAATCCTTTGCGCCGCACATTGACCTGCACCTCTTATAGCCATCACCCCACTCTTGCCGCTGATCCATCAAGCAACGGATCTGTCATCGCTGAACAGTCACATAAATCGCGAAGGCATCATGTCTGCCAACATTTTTCTGTTGCAGTGCAGATCGCCATCTAATCAACACTCTATCAAAGCTCCTCGAGAGATACCAAAAGGCGCGCCGCACCTCGTCGCCGCGCTGACCTCGACGCGGCAGTTTGTCGACGCCGAGGCGCCTCATGGATTTCCGGAGCCATTTTCCTCCAGTTTCTGGCCACTGGATCCTTAGCCGAAAATTGAACAATCTGCAGCCTCTTATACGCCATCACCGCACTCTGGCTGATCCATCAGCAACGGAATCTGTCATCGGCTGAACAGTTCACAGTAAATCGGGAAAGGCATGCTATGTTGCAGACATTTTTCACTGTTGCAGGCAGTCCGGGCACAATCAAACACTATCAACGCTCCTCGAGATATCCAAAAGGGCGCCGCACCTCGTCGCCGCCGCTGACTGTGACGCGGCAGTTGGTCGACGCCCGAGCGCCTCCATCGTCGAGAGCAGCTGCGTTCGACCGTGCGCACCGCGCGCCGCCCCGCCGCAGCCGCGGCTGGCATAGTGCGGCGAGTGCGCCCTCGGCATTCGCCACCGCTCCGCCGCCAACCCTCGTCTCCTCCCCTCAACGAACGAAGTACCAACGTCCCTCGCCGGCTTCGCGCGGGAGCACGGGGCGGTGGTTTTTCGCCCGAGGTGAAGCCCCACGCCACGACTCTCTCACCGCAGCGGCGAGCGTCTGCTGCGGCAACCCTGTCTGCGTATTAGAGAAAGGGGATTAAGTCAGTTTATCGCGAGATTCAGAGAAGTGTTTTGCAAACCATCTTACTCACTGTTTCGGAGAAGGCCGCGCGGAACGGATTCAGGGCTCGGCGGCGGAGCGACATGACGGCGGCGCGGCGCGGCCGGCGAAGCGATTCAAATTTCACTTCTCTCAGTGTGTCGACGCCGACGCCTCCATCGCGGAGATCAGGTGCTCGACCGTGCGCACCGCGCGGCCGCCCCGCCGCAGCGCGGTGCATAGCGGCGAGTGCGCCTCGGTTCATCGCCACCTCCGCCCCACCCTCGTCTCCTCCCCCTCAACGACGAAGTACCTTCCCCTCGCCGGCTCGCGCGAGAGCAGCTGGCGGTGGTTTCGCCCCGAGTGAAAGCCCCACCGCCGACCGTCACCGCAGCGCGCGAGCGTCTGCTGCGGCAACCCTTCTGGTTAGGAGAAAGTGGGATTAGTCAGATCGGAGATTCAGAGGAAGTGTTTTGCAAACCATCTACTCACTGGTTTCCAGCGGAGAAGGCCGCGCGGGAGCGAGTTCAGGGCTCGGGGCGCGGAGCCGCACATGACCCGGCGGCGGCCGGCGCGCGGCGAAGGGCATTTCAACTTCTCACTTTCATCAGGTGTAGGGCGTTCCCTGCGGCAGACGGCGAGCCCCCGATGATTATTGACGGTGGACTAGCCCGGCATTTTTTCTCGGATCCATATGTCAGTACTCCGTCCCATTCGGAAAAAAACCGTGAGCGGGACCGGACCCGGTGAGCTTCGTCGGTTCACCGGTCAGGCCGCCGGTTCCCCGGTTCAAGGCAATTATTTTTTAAGTCATAATTGACTTGTTTCATATGTTGTGGCGCTGCATTCATTGAAACTTTCCCACCAAACCCAACTGTGCCAGAGATATTTGTTGGTTTGAATGAATAACCTATTTCTATTTAGCAGTTTAAAAGTCAATTATGAAGTAAAAAATAATTAGCCATGAACGGTATTTAGTCAGGTCTAGCAGCGTTTTCGGCCAACCGCTCGGTTTTAAGCCCCGGTTCAACAGAAAAACCTGCTGGTTCGATGTTTTTTTACCTGTTCAATTGTAAAATTTAAATTTTCCATGCATTCTAGGCACGGTTTTCCGGTCCAATTGCTCCGGTTTTTAAGCGGTTCACAGAAAAACCTGCTGTTCGACGGTTTTTACGTTCAAATATATTGACTGTTCTTTTTCTGTAAACCGAACCGTGACATGCACTGGTTCCGGTTTTCCGGTTTGAACGTTGGCCGGTCTGTTTTTTTTACTTATGATTCCAAGTGCAGCCATGATTTTCTGTGCAACAAATTAACGTCCGTCCTTATTTAATTTTTTTTTTAAAAAAAGTAAAAACATAAGTCAACATTATGAAAGTACTATTCATGTTTATCATCTTATAATAATAAAACTACTTAATTATAAAAAAATTCAAATAAAACGGACGATCAAAGCGGCAAGAACTTATGGTTACATCCGTCCCATTCGAAAAAACCGGAGCGGGGACCGCACCCGGTATAAGTCATGTCTAGCACGGTTTTTTACGGTCCAACCGCTTCCCGGTTTTAAGGCCGGTTCAACAGAAAAACTGCTGGTTCGATGTTTTTTCCTGTTCAATTCTGTAAAATTTAAAAAATTTTCCATGCAGCTAGCACGGTTTCTGTTCCAATTGCTAGCCGGTTTTAAGCCGGTTCAACAGAAAACTGCTGGTTCGAACCGGTTTGGTACTCGGTTTCCAAATATATTTGACTGTCTTTTCTGTAAACCGAAAACCGTGACATGCACTGGTTCCGGTTTTCCCGGTTGAACCGTTTGGGACCGGTCCTGTTTTTTTTTTACTATGATCCAAGTGCCAGCTAAGCGCATGGATTTTCTGTGCACAATTTTAACCGTGTCGTGTTATCTTATTTTTTTTAAAAGAAAATAAACATAAGTCAGCATATAAAGTACTTATTCATTGTTTTATCATCCTTACTAAATAAATAAAAACTTACGACTACTAATTATAAAAAAATTTCAATAATAAAACGGACGATCAAAGCTGGCAAGAAAACTTATGGTTTACAGGCTTATAAATGGGGCATTAATAATATACGAGGAACGCACTGGGACTTGTTATTTTCTTGGCTGTTTCCGGCCTATAGAAAAATTCTCACACTCCACTATGAAAAAAGGGAAAAAACTGGATCACAAGGGTATATTAAACAGCCCTATGGTGTTCGCCTTATACTTTATGGTTTTTTAATCGATCGATTTATTTTACAGCATTATTTTTGTCGTATAAAAAACTCGTATATGAAAAGTTTTTAACTATCATTATTTCGTACTTGGCTAATAAAGAGGTACGGATTTTGAGGTACTCCCGTAGGTCCTAAAATAACCACTCGTAAAAAAAACTGTTGTAACCACCCCCCACGATAAAGCATACCAAAGTGCAGAACTGGACAGGTTTTAGCACGACAGAGTAGCTCGTCGTTCAACTGGTCAGACCGCCGGTTCCCCGGTTCAAGGCTTAATTATTTTATTAAGTCATAATTTGACTTTTCATATGCTTGTGGCGCTGCATTCACTTGAACTTTCCACCAAACAACGTGCCAGAGATATTTGTTGCGTAATGCGCAATACCCCTATTCTATTTAGCAGTTTAAAGTCAATTATGAAGCGTAAAAAAATAACTTAGCCATGAACCGGCTATTTAAGTTCATGTCTAGCACGTTTTCCGTCCAACCGCTCCGTTTTAAGCCGTTCAACAGGAAAAACCTGCTGGTTCGATCGTTTTTTACCTGTTCAATTAAAATTTAAAATTTTCCATGCAGCTAGCACGGTTATTCGGTCCAATTGCTCCGTGTTTTAAGCCGGTTCAACAGAAAAACCTGCTCTGTTCGACGGTTTTGTACCGGTTCAAATATAATTGACTGTCTTTTTTCTGGTAAAACCGAACCGTGACATGCACCTGGTTCCCCGGTTATTCCGGTTAGAACCGTTGGGCCGGTCTGGTTTTTTTACTATGATTCCAGTGCAGACCATGTTTTCTGTGCACAATTTTAAACCGTCCGTCTTATTTAATTTTTTTTTAAAAAATAAAAACAATAAGTCACATATAAAGTACTATTCATGTTTTATCATCTTATAATATAAAACTACTAATTATAAAAAAATTTCAATAAAACGGACGATCAAAGTGGCCAAGAAAAACTTATGGTTAACACTTATAAATGGATTAATTAATATACGAGAACCACTCTGACTTTTTATTTCTTGGTGTTTCCGCTTATAAAAAATTCTCACTCCACTATTAAAAAGAAAAACTTGGATCACAGGTATATTAACAGCCCTATGCGTTTCGCTTATACTTTTATGGTTTTTTTAATTCATGATTTATTTCTACAGCATTTACTTTTTTGTCGTTAAAAACTCGTATATAAAAGTTTTAACTATCAATTATTTTCTTTACTTGCTAATAAAAGGACGGAGAGGTTGTTACTCCCTAGGTCCTTAAAATAACCACCTAAAAAAAACTGTTGTACCACCCCCACGATAAAGCATACCAAAGTGCAAGAACTGGACAGGTTTTTAGCACGACAGAGTAGAGCATCAGTGCTCCACTGTCACATGTTAAGACTTATGATAAGCTGTTCCCCAACTTGATCAGCCCAAAAAACTCAGCATGTTACAAAATGTCTGAGAGCTACAAGAACAATATTCTTGAAAAAATAATAGGAAAGACTAACCAACCAATAACGTATCAGTCCTTAAGATCGTTGGTACCGGAAATATTAACAGACACGGTACAAATTGAAGTATGAAGAACATGAATGCAACACAAGAATACTTATTAGTGTCGCTTTTAAAGAGCTCTAGTTCACTTTGCCTCCTCTCCTGAATCCTATCCACCGCAAAGTAATGCCAGACGAATGGCCATCCGCCCGCAGTTACTTACTAGCAATCAGCCCAAAATAACTCAACCACATAACAGCCGTAATTCACGTAATTCATACTGATTTTTGCGCTAAAATAAGGATGCGTTCACAGGTATGGATAATATTGATTGATATGCAGTCTCTTCTACCTCTTGGATCTCGCACATACGTTCAACCACCATGATAGCAATCTAAGAACTCATGTCCAATTGAACCCAGGATGCTGGCTTTCTCGTGCTACTGTTAGAGGGCAAATGACACAATCCCATGTTTTACAGTGCCCGAGAGAGATACAAATTGAATGCTACTTATTAGATATAATTTCTCTTCAACTCTCGGAAAACCTCGATAATCATTTCTTTTTTGGTTCTGTGAAGGTTGAAACCGCCTCAGTCTCAGCCAACCTGAAGTTACACAATACAAACATAAAGTAGAAGGGAAAATAATCAGCTCTAACTGATAGATAGAGATATAAATCATTGATATACACAGAAAAATATGTTGAGAATAGCAATAGTAACAAAGAAGGCAAGGAGTATTTTCTAATTGCTTACGGATCAGGTGCTTACATTTTATTGCAATGTCAACAACTAAACAAAAAAATGCGCATGTTAAAAGATAAATTGAAATTTTTCACGATAATTTTATTCAAATCTTAGTTTACAAATAATTGTGATGATCGGTTCAGAATTCCATGATGCGTAGTTGCTAAACCTGGCTAGCATAACCTAGCACATCAGGTAGGGCCAATGTATAAAGGCGCAGTGAAAATGCTAGCCATATCCCTTCTTTCTTAAAAGTTAAGACCCACAAAGCTGAAACGCTCAGCGTTCCATGTTCATCACTAATTCTCAGCGTTGATCGGTGAAAGAGATCGCATATGAACCGTTGGATGAGAAGATCCCTGGGCCTTGGGCCTTGGATCAACAGATGAAGGGAGATTAAGAACATTCATCCTTCCAGTTGAATTCTGATTCCGAATTCTGAAAAGATAATAATATAGATTCCCATCTCTCTGTCCACAATTGCTGATATATTGAGCCAGCACCACCCAGCTATACCAGCGATCCAATTGTATCCGATGGTTTTCCTTCCAATTGATGCAGTGCAATGTTCGTGTGAACTGCGTGTAAAAATCTACTACGGCAGAGTTTCATCGCCTTCACTTCAATGTTTGTGCCCCGCCAGCATGGTGCACGTTCTGTTCCCGGTCCATCAAATTCGCCTTATCACATTTCTAAACGTTGCCTGAAACCGTCGGTTGGTCGACTGCCACAAGAAACAGCTTCCAACGAGATTAATTGGCCGATTTGTGCTTGCAATTCCTTCCCTTCAAGATCATCCCTTAATCACAATTCTTTCGCAAGGCTCATCGATCACCTCAGCTGCGCAGCGCACCGTGGAGCAGGCTATGGAATCAATCTGTCTGGCGCAGCTTTACATGATCTCTCTTCTCTTCGTTCCTTCCCTCTCTAAATTCAATGTGTTTGCTCCTGTTTCCAGCTACTGATTTGTTTTTTGGTTCACGATGGATTTAACTTGGGAGAGTTGAGATATTGTTGAATTTTTAGGCGTTACTTCTGGCACTTTGCTTCATATCTGTTCGTGCTTGTACCTACTTTTGATTTTGGTTCTTATGTACTTTTGGCTTTGCTCATAATGTGGAACTGATAGTTTTCTACTTTCTCGCAGAATATTAGAAACTGTCTCTCCCTCTCTAACTTTTGCAGCAAATGGTGATATATAGGTATGGACTACTAACGGCAAAAAGGAATTTCATATGGATCTCAAGTAGCCAGGTGCCAATATCGGCCTCACATTAAGTTTTGTTACCTGCCTCAATGCTCGAAAACTATTTGGATTGGATTCTTCAACTTTTACTTTCTGAGATGGTAACACAAATGCAAATTTTTATATAGGTTGGTACTTTGTTCGAAATAAAGGTGCAGGTATGTGCTTTTTAACTCGTGAGTTTATACTTGAAGTCTAATCGCATTTTATTTTGTCCAATCCACTTTACTTTTGTCCGTAGATTATATGTGGTATTTTAATCCATGCTAGATTAAAAGCCTCAGATATCTCCGTTGCATGTTATCAATTCGCAACTCTAGAATCTACACATAGCTTACCGAGGATATTTCACATTTTTGTTTCAAGTTTTTTCTTTATATAAATATTATGCTCAATTTTGAAGGTGTCTTTTTCCTATCAAGCATCCATTATTAGACAAAATACTTTCTGTCGCTTTATCCAATTATTTTCTTCCATTCAAATCAACGAAGATTAATAAGGACTGATCTCAGAAGCAACACCTTCAGGTTTAAAGGAGGGCACAAAATAGCGCATTGAAACAGTATCACTACACCGCAAGCACAGGTCAGGTAGAACCTTTACAGGCTCCAAAAGGGCTCTTGCAACATCCTCCTCACCAATAATCCTTCTCGACTGTAATCTATCCGTAGCCATGATAGCATAGCTATGTAAAATGCCACTACAAAATGGCGTTCTTACAGTATAGAAATACCATTTATTTAATAGACAAATTGACAGATTACCCAGTGCAGCCTTCTCCGAGAGAGCAAATATCCACAATGGTAAAACAAGACCCATCTGCAGATCAAGTTGAACCTACTCTTCTACACCACAGAACATGCTCGCAACACCACCTCTTGTACTCGGCCAAAGAGCCTGGCACACACAAATTTACTCGAATCAATTTTTACTCAGCATCTCCAAATATTGCCAAAGTTAACAAGAAGTTCAATCATCATGAAAAAAACAGTGACTATCTTAAAACAGAATTACCTTACCAACATGAATAAGTGCAAGTTTAAAGCACTACAACAGCTGCACAGAAAAAATGCACGACCAACTATAAACTTATAGAGCAGCAAACTTGTGAAATTTACTGTATCCCACACCCACTATAGGACTATATTACAATCACAAACTGTATAAACTTCAGCAACATGAGAATTCGAAAAGATTTTGTGGAAGCCAAATTCAGAGGCATTTAGATATACCTATCGAACACTGTTAAAAAAATTAATAAAGTGCTTGTTATTTTCACACAACTAAGAAACTCTTTGAGATACAATTTACCATGAGGAAAGTTGTATACCATTTAAAATGTATTATGTGGAAAGCCTTCCGAAACCTATTGTAATTCTGTATATAGTAACCAGTCAAGTATATTTATTAAATGTATAAAGACGCAATGGAATGCTGAGGATATGCAATCAGACACCGGTCATGTTATGACATCACACTACCCATCGCAACAGTCCACACACACGTCATAGTACTATCCTACTGATTTCTACGGTATCAGCTCATCATTCGACACTTTAACAGTAAAAAAGATGCAACTTCTATAGACAGCTTTAGAACTTATCAAGTGAATTTCACATTCTACTAAACTGTCACGATCCCCATAAGATATGTTGGTATTCCTACCAGATCGGTAAACAAAACAAGTGATCTGCTGTGCTTGCATATCAATTAGTAAAAAAAAAAAGTTTTCTTATTTGCCTAGTAACCTCCTTAACAAGAGAGAAGAAACAGGATCAAGAAAAAAATCTCCAAAAAAAGAACAAAGACTTTAAAAGCCCCATACTCCCAAAGATTTTATATTTTATGAAAGGAACATGCCATTAAATTGTTTTGGAAAAATAAAAAATAAAGTTTGTAAGGTTAATTACTTCTGAGTTTATACTTGACGTCTAATCCTTTTATTTTGTCCAATCCCACTTTATTTGTCCGTAATTATATGTGGTATTTTAATCCATGCTAGATTAACCTCAGAGTCATCCCGTTTGCATGTTATTGCAGAATTCAACTCAAGAATTACATAGCTACCGCACGGATATTTCACATTTTGTTTTCAGTTTTCTTTATATAAAAGCTATATGCTTCAATTTTGGAAGGTGTCTTTTTACCTATCAAGCATCGCTTTTAGGAAATACTTTCTGTCGGCTTTTTACAATTTTTTCTCCTATTGAAAATTCAAGAATAAACAGTTGAATGCAATGGGAATCTTGGGGTGGAAATTAACGGTGTGGTTGATCTCCCGTGTTCCTCTCTAATTAATGGTGCAATTCTATGGTTTTTTCCTGATTCCCTTATAAATTTAGGTCTAACACTGTGTCCTTTCTATAGTAAATTATATTAGCTCGGTGCTTAAAAAATTGCATGACATATTCTATAAGAATATAAATATCCTGCAGCAATGCGCGAGTATCTATCTAGTGCATATTTGTACAGAAGTCCAACAACAAAAATATTGCACTTTGTAAAACACGCTAAGAATGGGAGAATTTTGAGAATTAAAAATGCCACTTAGATGAAAGTAAACTTACCAGTTTGCCAAACTAATTATTTTATCCCGGATGCCTTGATTTAAAGACCATGTTTGATTCGGTGAAAATGTTCCATCAAGAAAGAATGAAGTCCCAGCAGTTGTGGTGCCTAGTTTATGTGCAATGACAAGTCATGCCCATTCACGAAGGATTAAAAGGACTGATCTCAGAAGCCACACCTTCAGGTTTAGGGAGGGCACAATAGCGCCATTTGATAACAGTTGATCATACACGGCAAGCACAGGTTCAGGTAGACCTTTACAGGCTCCAAGAAGGGCTCTTGCAACATCCTCGTCACCAACTAATCCTTCTCCGAGCTTAATCTATCCTGTAGCATGATAGCATAGCTATGTAAATGCCACTACCAAAATGGGTTGCTGTTACTTGTTAGTATAGAAATACCATTTATTTATAGACAGAATTGACAGATTACCAGTGCAGCTTCTCGAGATGAAGGCATATTATATCCAATGGTAAACAAGAGCCATCTGCAGGATCAAGTTTTGAACCTATCTTCTCACCACAGAACATGCTTCTGCCAACACCACCTCTTGTACTGGCCAAGGAGCCTGGCCCAAATTTCTCGAATAATTTTACTGTCAGCATCTCCAGAATAATTTGGCAAAGTTAACAAGAAGGTTCAAGTCATCATGAAAAATTACAGTGACTATCTAAAACAGATTTACCTTACCAAGTGAATAAGTGCAAGTAAAGCATACATACAGCTGCACAAGAAAAATGCAGACCATAATATATAACTTTAGAGCAGCAACTTGTGAGAATTTACTGTGATCCCACACCCAGTTATAGAGCTATATTACTATATCACAAACTGTAAACTCAGCAACATGAGAAATTCGAAAAGAGTTTTTTGTGGATGCAAATTCAGAGGATTTAGATATACCTATCGTAACATGTAAAAAATATTGATAAAGTGCTTGCTTATTTTCACACAACTAAGTAAACTCTTTTGAGATACAATTTACACTGAGAAAGTTGTATTACCCATTTAATGTAGTTATGTGGAAAGCTTCCGAAACCTTATTGGTAATTCTGTATATAGTAACCAGTCAAGTATATTTATTAAATGTATAAAGACGCAATGGAATGCTGAGGATATGCTCAGATCACCGGTTTTCATTGTATGATCACACTACCATCGCAAGTCCACAACACGTCATAGTCTATCCTACTGATTTGTGGTATCAGTTCATATGACTTTAACAGTAAAAGAAGTGCAATCTTTATGACAGTTTAGAACTTATCAAGTGAATTTCACAGTTCTACTAACTGTCACGATCCCCATAGATATGTTGGTTATTCCTGGTAAAAACAAGTGGATCTGCTGTGCTGCTATCAATAGTAAAAAAAATGCTTATTGCCTAGTAACCCTCTTACAAGAGAGAAGAAAGCAGGATCAAGGAAAAAATCTCCAAGAAACAAAGATAGCCATACCTCCCAAAGATTAAAAGGAACAGCATAATTGTTGAAAAGTTGAGTAATACTCTTGAGATTCAGTGAAAGCTCTTTAGCCTTGTCCATGGGACATCTAGCAGTCTCCACATCAGCTAGAATGTTATCATGAGGAAGGCATCATTTGGTGATTCAGTACTGCCTGGCAGATTTTCAAGCCGTGAAGCCATGAACTATTCTTACTTGATTTGCATTTGGAACTGAAGAACTGCAAGTTTGCCTTCAAGTCGATCTACTGAGCTGCTATCAATAGGGTTCCTCGAGGAATCTGCAGTAATCCTTCACTTTTGCCCTGAGCAGCACTGCTCAGATATGACACTGGATGCAAAAAAGTAGTCTCATTCCATATGACACATGGACCTTATGAAAGCAAGGACAAAAACTGAGCAAAAATCAAATAAGTAAACAAAAAGAAGTTGAGTCAAAATTGGGAGACCTCTGGTCAAGAGTTGAAGCTTCTTCCGCACTGGAGCACTGTCTTTCTGCCAATATCAACAACATTCTAGCAGCAGCAATATGCTCCCCCTTGAGAACATAATACCTGGCTAGCAGCTCAAGATACTTGGTTTGACTAGTTGAAATAGGTGCATCCAAATCAGTCAATTTAGAGGCTTTTGATGCAACAACAGGAAGTCCTTGAACCTAAATGAAATAAATTTAGAGGCTTTTGATGCAACCACAGGAAGTCCTTGAACCTAAATGAAATAACTGGTCAGGGTAGCATAACATGCAGATATCCATAACACAGTAGAGACATAACTGTTGGAATTAATGAATGGGCCTTAGCCCACTCGAAGATTAATTCTTTGGAAAATCACAAAAGCCCACCTCATGGGGTGGCATGCATGTGGAGTTTAGTACCACCTTGCTTATTCTAGGAGAGGGGGACCTCCTTAAAAGGGAGGATGCCCTCCTAGCCACTTGAAGCATGTGTGGTGGAGAGAAGAGGGGAAACACGCGCTCGCTCGCCTCGCCTGGCCGGGGGCGCGCGTGCACGACATACGCGTCGAATGGTCCGAAAAATTGGCTCCTCACCCTTGCGCAGATGCAGCCTCCTTTTGCAGTTTTGTTTTGCTGCAAATTCGGATTCGTTTTTGTTTTGGAAACGTTCCGAAAAATCCGGTGCGTGCAAACGGCGTGGAGTCCGGATAAGTTACGCGCGACTTATCCGGTTCGGTTACGCGCAGTAGAGATCGTGCGGGCGCCCTGATCAAGCGACCCTTCTCTATATAAACCGACCTGCCGTCTTCACGCAACATATGCAAAATCAATCTAGGGGTTGCCTCCTACTCTGTACTGCGCCGTCGCTCGTAGACTACTCCATCCCGCTCGCCGGCGTACACCGGCGATCGGGGAGAGCAGGTCTCCGGAACCTCTGCCTTCGACGTCCTGCACCGGGAGAAGGCGGCAATAAGGTTTTTGGGAAGCGCTTCGCGCGACTGCTCCCTGTTTGTTCGCGACGGCTCGCCTTCCTCTTCGCTCGCGTGTTTCGTGCCTTCGTAGACACCTGCGAAAAGTTTCAACCAACCAGCCGGTCTTTCCGTCACCTCGGTACGTGTTCAATATGTTGCGCATATTTGATCTGTTCATGTTATACTGTGTAGTTTACATGTATAGATCTAATGATGCGTTCATGCTAGTTTTTCTTCTGTAATGTCATGATTTATTTATGGAATAGATTAAATCATTATATGTCTATAATCTCAACAATAAACATGCAGATATCCATAACACGGTAGAGACATAAACTGAGTTTGATGTAACCACTTGATGAATTGGAAAGATATAGCAAACTCAAAGTTATCTGTGGATTCATATAGCCAGCATATAAAGAAAGACTTGTCCAGATACTTAATGCAGAGAGCACACTATTTCGTAGGATGGTACACGATAGTAAGAGATCTAGCTGGCATTATTTAAGTCATGACGAGCTGCCTCATGTGTATCTTTCCAATAGTTTGTTTGTACTGAAAGGATATTAATCAGGTAAATCATGCCAAATAGTTTGTTTGTCTTGTTAAAGATACATCATACATGGGTCAGAACACATGGATCCTATCAGGACAGGAAGCACATACAAGGAAAGGGGCGAAGAAGGGCCAAAATGCAAGAAAGCAAAAAAAAAAAAGTTGAGAGGCGAACTCTAAACCCTTTGTCCCATCTGTTAAAAGGAAATAAAAGTTGGTTCCTAGTTTCATAAAATTGCATTGCCTACCTAGAATATGCCCCTGAGATCCCCCAAACTACACTCAAACTATGGATGTTCTCCAGAAAGAAGGAATTTAAGGGAGACAGGAAAATAAGCTCACAGAATGAATAAATGATGCTGCAAAAAAGTGTCACTATTAACGTATATATCTCCCCTAGAGTTTTCCCCAGATTTCAAATATAACTGGAGAGTTCATTCCATAATTTATTATACATAATCCAGGGTTAGCAAGATCCTAAAATTTAATATAAAAAACTAAATTGGCCCAACATTGATGATCTCTGTTTTTGTCCCGGCCTCGGCCTCCCGGGATCTCAAATTATGACACGGAAGATAAACCATAATTTTCAAATGATACACCACCGTAGCTGTAGAAAAATTCACCCCACGTTCTACTAAACTAATCATTTTTAGAAAATGAGATAAACCCGGCCTCTACATCCGATCGGATGTACACAGCCAACAATAAAACAAGAGTTCTTAGACTCCACCTTACAAAGGTTCACAAACAAACATCACGACACATCAACACCAACACAAGAGAACTTAGCCTCTCAGTCCTCACAAGGGTGATCTTACAACTCTGACAAACAACACAAAACAAGACAAAGATACATCTAGACATCCAACCTTCGCCTTAAATTCCATCCATGCTTAGAGAAGAAATCCAAAATTCTTCCTTCCAACAAAGTGCACCCCTCCTTGACTTTGTCCCTATCATCCTCCTTAAGTAGCAAAGACCATTGACGTGCCCAATACGTCCCCTTGAAGATTACCTGCACAAAGGAGTTAGTTTTGGAGCCATTAAAGACTATATCATTTCTACAAAGTCAAACCGCCCAACACAAAGCTGCAATGCCAACAAAAAATTGATGTTTAAGCCTAGGTTGAACACCATTCAGCCAATTACCAAAAAGATTAGTAATGCTAGTAGGCGGATGGATCCCAAAGGTTATAGACACAGCATTCTAGATTAATCTAACCCAATGACAATCAATAAAAAGATGTTGTATCGTTTCATTAGAATCACAAAAGCAACACTTAGTGCTACCTTTCCACCTTCTTTTTTGCAAGATTATCTTTTGTTAGAGTAACCCCTTTTTTAAGTACCACAAGAAAATTTTAATCCTCAATGGAATTCTAAGCCCAAAGGAAAGATTTCCTTGGAATTACTCCGTTAAAAATGAGAGCTATGTACATGGAGTTGACGGTAAATATTTCCTTTTTATTGTCTTTCCACACAAAGACATCATTTTGTTCTGTAAGTTGAGTTGACATAACTTTTGAGACCAAGTTATACCAAGCTGCTAGGTTATCCCCTACAATAGCTCTTCTGAAAAAGACGTTTAGGGGCACCTTTTCCAACACTTCAGCCACCATTACATTTTTTTTCCTGACTAGATTATACAACGAAGGATACATCTTAAAAAGAGGAATCACCACTCCAACAATCCTCCCAAAATCTCAGTTGTGTGCCATTACCTACTTGAAAAGCGCCACAAGAAAGAAAAGAGTTCTTAACCTCCATCAGCCCTGCCCAAAAATGAGAATCCCCTGGTTGTTTTTCTACAAGTGTAATTATTTTCTTAGCCAAGTATTTTTTCCTAAGTAGTTTTTGCCAAACCCCATCCTCATTGATAAGCTTATACAACCATTTACTCAGCAAACATTTATTCTGCACATTTAGATTATGTATTCCAAGACCCCCACAATCCTTAGGTGTACAAATCACACTCCATCTCGCCAACCTATATTTTCTTTTATGTCCATCACTTTGCCAAAAGAATCTAGACCTGTAGTAGTCTAGCTTCTTGAGGATACCTTTAGGTACCTCAAAGAAGGACAACATAAACATGGCTAGGCTACTCAACACCGAATTAATCAACACAAGCCTTCCTCCTACTGAGAGACATTTCCCTTTCCAACTACTCAACTTCCTCTGGAACCTCTCCTCGATAATTTGCCAATCCTTATTAGAGAGCTTCTTGTGGTGCATAGGAATTCCTAGGTATCTAAATGGGTAAGTCCCAGATCTACACCCAAAAAGCATGACATACTCATTCTCTGCATATTTTGACTTGCCATAACAAAACAATTCACTTTTATGAAATTTGATCTTTAAACCTGCAAGTTTCTCAAATGTACTAAGTACAAGTTTGAGATTTTTCACTTCATCAAGATCATGTTCCATAAAGAGAATTGTGTCATCAGCATATTGCAAAATTGAGAGGCCGTTGTCAACTAGATGAGGTATGACTCCTTGAAATCTCCCCTGATCCTTAGCCCTTTGTATTAAGATAGATAGCATATCTGCCACTAAATTAAATAGAATTGGTGATAGGGGATCTCCTTGTCTCAAGCCTTTTTTTGTTTGGAAAAAGTTCCCAATGTAATCATTGACCTTAACAGCAACACTTCCTCCTCTAACAATTTGTTCAATCCAGTTACACCATGTTTGCGAGAATCCTTTCATCCTCAAGGTTTGTTGTAAAAAAAGTCCAGTCTACTTTATCATATGCTTTCTCAAAGTCCAATTTTAGAATGACTCCACTCCTCTTTTTCTATGCATCTCATGGATTGTTTCATGTAAAATTACTACCCCTTCCATTATATTTCTCCCTGGAAGGAAGGCCGTCTGTGAAGGTCTAATGACTTTCTGAGCTACTAGAGCTATTCGATTAGTCATTACCTTTGTAAAGATTTTGAAGCTAACATTCAACAGACATATAGGTCTGTATTGCTGAATTTGTCTAGCTTCCTTCTGTTTTGGTAACAAAGTAATGATACCAAAATTCAAGCTGTGGAGCGGCAATTTTCCTTCGTGAAATTCTATAAAAATAGCCATGAGATCTTCTTTAATTACCTCCCAGAACACTTGATAAAACTCTGCAGGGAAACCATCAGGTCCCGGGCTTTATTGTGTTCCATTTGGATAATAGCTTGTTTTACTTCCTCTTCGGTAAATATTTTAGTTAGCATTTCATTCTCTAAATCTGATACCTGCGCAATGTCCTCTTTCTGTGATTCCACCATGGAAAAATTATTTTCCTCCGGTGGTCCAAAAAGATTCTTGTAGTATTTAGTGATGTACTTTTTTAAATTTTCATCACCTTTAATTACACCCTCCTCTTGTTCTAACTGAAAAATTTAGTCTTCCTATGCTTGCCATTTGCAATCATATGATAGTATTTTGTATTCCGGTCCCCTTCAATTAAATGTTTTGTTTTTGACCTTTGGTACCATTTAATTTCCTCCTCCCTTGACAGATGAGCTAGTCTATTTTTCAAGTAGTTCTTGAGATCTAACTCATGCCTAATCAATATCTGCACCTCTGCTTTTTTATCTAACTCATCTGCCTTTGCACTTAATTCAACCTTCTCTTTTCTATATGTTCCACTTGTGCTTTTTGCCCAACCTCTCAAGAACTGTCTTAATCTACGGATCTTATTTTGCCATCTTTCCATCATCGTAGAACCCTTGTTTTCTTTTCTCCAAACTTCCGTTACTAACTCATGAAAGCCTTCCCTTAACAACCATCCAAGCTCAAACCTGAACAAAGGTTGTTTGGTAGCACGAGTTTTGGCTCCCGTATCAAGTAGCAAAGGTGTATGATCTGAAAGGTCTCTATTCAGAGCCCTAACTGTAGCTAGCGGGTACTTTTCTTCCCAATCGGTACTCAAAAGCACCCTATCCAATTTTTCAAAAGTTGGTACTTGCAAAGAGTTAGCCCAAGTGAATTTCCGTCCTGATAGCTCTAGCTCTCTCAAGTCTAGGCTGTCTATAACAGCATTAAACAAGAAAGGCCATTTGTCATTGTACCTATCGTTATTCTTCTCACTAGGGCTTCTTATAATATTGAAATCCCCCCAATCAACATGGGCAAAGATTCTTTACTACAAGAGTTTACCAATTCAACAAGGAAAGCCTCCTTATACTCCTCATGGGCAGCCCCATAAGACTGCTACAAGGATCCATTGGAAGCCATCTACCTTGTTTCGCACGTGAAACTTGACATAAAAATCTCCTTCGTCTATGCTAGACAAATTGAACACCTCCAAGTTTACTCCCAGGAGGATACCTCCCGATCTCCCTCTCGGCCTAGTCCAATGCCATAAGAAATCTCTTCCTCCGCAAATATTTTTAAGGCAAGAATTAGAGAAGTCATCCTTGCCTGTCTCCAAAAGAGCTATGAAGTCTAGCTTCTACTAAACTAAACATGACAGCCCATTTTAGGGTTCTCGTTCTCATCAACACCCCACTTCACGGCTTACCTCTTTCTCTCAGCAAACAAGGAACTAAATAACTAAAATTCCAGAACATCGCCCAAAACAACAGCTGCTTGGTGCACCGCCCCCAACTCCGCTGCAAACCTCCTCGAATTGCCAAACAAGCCGCACCCCGACAACGAACGCTTCTGCAGATCAACGGCTTAGCCGTGCACAGCCTCGAGTATATAGCACGCGATTGGTTCCGGCGTGCCCACCTCATTGGGATATGAGGAGTAGGGGTGGGAGGCGTGGCCGCGTGGCGTGAGGCCTCGAGGGCCTTCCTCCAGGTCGGGCTGAGCGGCGGCGTCGCGGCCGATCCGCTCCGAGACGTGGAGCCCCGGAGGCCACATCGGGGCCAATCGCCTCGTCCTCCGTCCAAGCCATCGCCGGAGCAATGCGCCTCTTGGGGGGAGGAGGCGCGGCATGGAAAACCCTAGAGCGCGGTGAGGGGGGAAGTATGAGGAACGGCGGGATGGGAGGTTCGGTTGGGGTTTTTCAGGTTTTGCTGCGGCGCGCGCTGGGAAATTTCCCTTTGCCGGTTAAATTACCGCTGGCACCGCGGTGGAAAAATCTCCCCACATGAAAACTAAAATACACATGACTTTGCTAGTTTAACTAAGGATGAGTAAAAAATTTAAAAGACATCATGTTTTCAGATCAAATTTATATAAAGTCAAAAATTTGATATTTAACCATATATTATGATTTTAAAGTTTTATAAAACCTCACTCTTATTCAATTTAAGCATGAATTTATTTAAAAATATATACATATAGAATATATGGAATTTTTAATTATTAAGTTAAGGTTGATACTTAATTCTTTCTTACTATTTTAAAATATTTTTATGTTATGCTGAAATTTATCATGATATCAATAGAGTAGAGATTTTATGAAACATTGAGACACATGTGTCAGTGTCACATGTCATAATACCGGTGTTTTTTTTTTGCAATTTTGACCATTAAACATGATGTTTTCCAGAAATTATTCTTAATTTATTGAAGAAGTCCAATTTACTTTTCAAACTATTTCATTGGATCACTTAATCCTCCGTAAACTATTCTTAGCTTAGTTTACCCCTAAACTATTAAAAATTCGTAAACTATTCTTAGCTTAGTTTACCCCTAAACTATTAAAATGGTTCACTCTACTCATAATATTTTTTTTCTCTTTTAAGTTGCATTGTAAGCTGACTTTTTTTAAACCTCACATGCACCATTTTTCCAAAAAAAAAATCATGATTGTTTGCTTGAAGTTTTTTATTCATGTTTAAATGTCTTATTGTTTCCAAACTTTGTACAATTCTATAAATGGTAAAAAAAAATGTTGAGACGTAAGTTACAGTGCCTCTATCATCCTACCCAATTTCCAGTGCAAAATATGAATAATATAGAGAGAGAAATGAAAGAGAGATATTGTTAGAGAGCAAAGAAAAATAGTTCAAGGGTAAAGTGAGACAAAAAAAATAGTTTAAGAGTTAACTGCTCCAATGAAATAGTCCAAGAGAGTAAAATATATTTTCCCCTGGTTTATTTAACAGTAGGGACGGAATCTTGTCCCGACATAAACAAGGCGTCATTCCCTGGCGAAGAGTAGTTAAGGCAACTCTTAGTGGAGAAGTAACTCGAGTTGGCCGGTGACCAGGCAAGGTGCTTCATTGCCTCGTCATCCTAATGAAGTGGTGCTAGATCATTGGTCTTCATCTTTACGTCATTTTTGAAACTCATGAGCAGTTATACGCTCGAGTCAACTTGCGTCATCATCGGTTGGTCATCATCGGCGGCAGAAGGGGCGCGATGCTACTTCTTGTGGCAAGTTTGAGCATCCTGGTTGGTGACATCGAAGATTGGCCAGCGTCGGAGCGCTACACCTACTTGATGGTTGGGCATTGCCGATGCAAGGTGGCAGCTCTGCTTCCGCTTGGAGTCTAGGCGAGGTCGAAGCTAGATGTCTTTAGCATCCGCTTTGTAGGTCATCTTGATGGCGACAATGGAACTTGCCTTTGTTGTCCATGGTGTTAGCAGGAGGTCGCTGTCCATGCGAACCGCCTGTCTAACCCCTCCCCGAAGTCGACTGCCTCTACTTCCATCGTTGTCCTCTAGTGGAATCAAAATGATCACGAAGCCCTCGATGAAATGTGCCAATAAGGTGTTGATGAATTTGGTACCCCACAGGCCACAGGTATCGAGCCTAGTATCTACTTGGTACCCACCCGACACCGTACTATTTTGGATCAAGAGCATGTACAATAGTAATCCTCTAATCAGTGATATATCGTATAATATAAAAGAAATGATAAGTTATACTAACCAAATGATGAATTTACTTTTCCAAGTACATGTTGTGTTGAGAAAAAAAAAGCTTGACGTGGTAAATTCTTTGACTATCTATATATGTTTATGGTGTTATATTTCTCATTAAAAACAGTTAATTTATGGTGTTATATTTTGACTAACATATGTCCACGTTTATATCAAGAAGTTGTTTTTTCCTTGGGACGGAGGGAGTACGTTGTAACTTACAAATCCTGCATGGCACTCCTATAAATTTCCAAACTTACACGATACTTCTATAGAACTCTCTCCGTACTCGTAAAAAAAGTCGTTTGGACACGACACAACTTTAACTTCTTGTTTCTATAAAAATATTTATGAAAAGTGATATATGTATACTTTTATAATATTTTCAAGACAATTATTCATATAATTTTTACATTTTCAAATAAAATGTGAGAGTTATTCATGATTTATATTCCAAGGTTTGACTTAAACAATATCTAAACATCTTTACTAGTATGAGGGAGATACATGACATACTACATTCATTTTTCCTATCTTTTCTAAGAATCGTTTTCCACCAATTTTAACTTACTTGTTTCTATAAAAATCTATTATTGAAGAATATATTATACTGTATTATAAAATATTTTTCAAGACAAATCATCAAAAATTTGACATTTTCAAATCAACAATTAGAGTATCATGACTTATATAAGGTTTACTTAAACAATATCCTAACGATCCTTTACTAGTATGGAGAGTATACATGACAACTACCTTCATCAAAAGATACTTATAATACGTGCAAGAACATCTAGAAAAAAAGTATTATTTACTCCATGCTTAAAAAATACATTTCTAGAGAAAACGTTCTTCACCATATTATGTAGACCACTTACTTGAAACTATGCCAAGTCTATTTTTCAAAATATATTAACGTAAGTATATTATACAAGACAATAATCCACTCAAAAATCTGATAAACCAATAGGCCCCATGATTGAGATACCACGCTCTAATATGCCATCTCTCTGAGTAAAACAAAATGGCCAATTTGTTACGGTACCATCGCAAAAATCAAGTTGTTGAAAAATACCATCGTACGTGTTGTTTGACACGTGGATCTAGGCTCCACACATCATTTTCACATATGAAATTATTTTGTAACTCATGTATCTTTGTAATGGTATTTTCAAACTATCCAAAACAAAACAATTAAAGTAGTGTCTCTAGCGCGCGCGCTCTCTCTCTCTATATATATAGGATACTCATATGGGACTCATGGTGCCTGGGCTCCAAGGTATAAAACACACAAATTCTCTCAAATTTTTAAAAATTTTCAAATTGTGACCTAGGTATATGAATTTGATTCATACAAATACCTAACAACAAAACAACTCAAACTCAACTTTATTTTACAATTCATTATTACATACCTAACGAATTATATGTTTGGATGTTATATACCTAGAATCAAAATCTAAAAAAAAAGTTCAAACTCAGTTCAAACTTGTTTGAACTTGTTAGTAAAGAAGTTAATGTTCATATCTAAATATTTTAAAAAATTCATACTCATTCAAATTGGGTATATACTTAATTTGAATCTTGAAGCCCATACTCCATGTAGCACTAGTTAATTTACCCCTATATATATACACACACATATACATACACACACATTTCTACTTATGTCGACCATCGAGTGATAATAACGTCAGTAATTTAGTTTACTTATAAAAATACTTTAGCTCTGTGAAACTACCAAATATCAGTATCACCACTTAAAATTACTCAGCATATATCACCCTTCATCGAAGGACCCTCGAACAGTCAGAACTCAGGACAGTCACTCACACAGTCACACTCCTAACAACGAGGACTACCAGCCTATGACGAACAAACTAGGAACAAAAAGGCCGGAAGATAACACGAGCAGCCGGGCAGTGGCTCCTTTTCCGTGGAAAGAGAAACCTGGACACGACTACAGGGACCACCCCGCCTCATATGCACCCAGTCCACGCACCACCTTTCCCGTGTCCTTTCTCACCCATCCCATCAGCGCGGTCCTCCTGGACCGAGCTCACGCACCCGTGCCCCTCCTGGCTCAATCCATTAGCTGTAGCACGACGCTCAGTCCACCGCGCCAAACCTGCCTAGACCGAGCCTCCTGCACCGCACTCTCCGTCCACGGGGCGCGTCCCCACCCGCCAGCCTCACCGCCCCTGGACCCGCACCCACGGGTAAACACGCGCCGTTAATGGCCGCCGCAACGGTAAACGTTACCCCGTGTGGGAAGGGGAAGAGAGCAGCCGCGCCCGGATCCCCACCTCCTCCTCCCCCTCCTCCTCCAGATCACACCACCGTCGTCTCCAACCTCCAATCCATTGAGATAGGCTTCGCCAGGGTGCCCGCGAGCGAGCGGAGGTGGGCTTAGGTCTCTAGGGTTTGGCGGGGCGCACCCCCTCGTGGTCTCTCGTCGTCGCCTTCGCCTGTTCGGGGGGCTAGGGTTGCGTCGACGGTGGGGGTGGGGGTGCGGGTGCGGGGGCGGGCGGTCGATGCGGCGATCGCGGGCGATCGGGAGGGTGTAGCGGCGGCAGGGGAGGGGGGATCTCCTTGGCGGTTTGTTCGGAGATGGCCGCCGACGCGCTCTCCATCATCCCGGGCGCCGTGCTGCGCAACCTCTCCGACAAGCTCTACGAGAAGCGGAAGAACGCCGCGCTCGAGGTGAGGGATTTCGGCTCGTCATAGGGGGTCTGGTTTGGAACAATCGACGATGGATTTGAGCTGGAATTGTTTTTGTTCGTGGTGGGCTGTTTGTGTATAGATTGAGGGGATCGTGAAGCAGCTGGCGACGTCGGGAGAACACGACAAGATATCAGCAGTGATCGCTCTGCTCACCAACGATTTCACCATGTCGCCCCAAGCGAACCATCGGAAGGTTTGCTTACATCGCCGTCATCTTCATATTCCCTGCTATTGGGGATCAGATTTGTTGAAGTTCTGTGGCGCTTTTTTGTTAGCAGGGCGGATTGATTGGTCTTGCAGCAGTCACGGTTGGACTCACCAGTGAGGCTGCTCAGCATTTGGAGGTCTGTTAGCTCTTTACTGGTCTTATATCCCCGTTGATTTCTCTAATTTAATCAAATTGCTATTCTGTGTATGCTGAACTCAGTGCTTGGGATTTAGTATTAAATTTTAAGCAGTGTTTGGTTGTACTGCTAACTGGACAAAAAATAGCTGTAGTTTTCTTTCCTGATGGTAAAACCTACCAGTTTTCAACACACCATATAATCTTGTCCATGGATTAATCTAAGTCTAAATTGTTTACTTTTGTATGTTATAGTATTTACTTGAGACATCTATCCTGTTAAGTTAGGGCTATGATGGACTGCGTTTCAGTCTTCATTAATGGTGTGTTCTATCAAGTGTCATTTTGGTTGCATTAAACTTTTTTGCTCTATTCTTCCAGCAAATTGTGCCTCCTGTGCTTACCTCCTTCCTGGACCAAGACAGTAGAGTTCGCTACTATGCGTGTGAAGCACTATACAACATAGCAAAGGTAAACATTTTGTCAAGTAATGGTACATGAATTATGCGTTTGCTTTGCTGCATTAATCTTTTCTTTATTGTAGGTGGTAAGAGGGGATTTCATCATCTACTTCAACAAAATTTTTGATGCATTATGCAAGCTTTCTGCAGACTCTGATGCTAACGTGCAGAGTGCTGCTCATCTTCTTGACAGGCTTGTCAAGGTACGATCGTTTGGGCAACTGATACATCCTGTACGTATTGCATCCTTGATTAGCCCTGATAAACATTGTTTGTAATTTATAAACCAGGATATAGTAACTGAGAGTGACCAGTTCAGGTATGCTACATATGTGATGTCCTTTTTCAATCTCAATATCATGCACAACTTAATCTAGTATCGATTTCTGATAGTTCCTGTATCTTAATTTTGCTATTTAGCATAGAAGAATTTATACCACTCTTGAGGGAGCGCCATGAATGTGTTGAATCCTTATGTGAGACAATTTTTGGTGGGGTGGATAACAGTGTTAGACAGTGTGCCTGATATTGACATGCTTGGTTTCCTTCCTGATTTTCTTGATGGTAATGCCTCTCTTACTTTTCAAGTATATTACTTATTACGTTGACAGTTCAGCAACCTTTTATTTGTCACCCCTGCAGGTTTATTTAATATGCTGAGTGATTCCAGCCATGAGATTAGGCAGCAAGCAGATGCCAGCACTTTCTGAGTTTTCCCCTGCTGGAAATAAAAATTCACCAGTAAGTCCCTCTCATTGAATTGCTTGTTCTATTCTGTATCAGTCATCTGAACAGTGAGATGCAATGCACATATGTATCTTGCCGATGAATATCGCCTTTATAACTTTGTCTTCATTTCATACCCAAAATTGCATTTTCATTTTTTGGGTATGATTCAATGCTGATTTTGCAATCCTTAAATGAAAGAATGTAGATTTATGGTGCGTATGGCTGAAATACTTGTTTCGGAGAGTGGTTCTTCTGTATGAATTAAACTCGGTTTGACGTTCTATCCATGGGTATTCTTTTGTCTTATATGTTTTCTTTTGTAATTTTTTGATATGCGAATCTAATAAATATTTAGTTCTTACTTTGAATACACTGAGTAATATTTTGTCAATTCTGCAAGATTACGAGTTTGTAAGCTTGGTGGGGAACACTTGTTCCTTACTATGCAGATATTTTGGGAGCGCATCTTGCCTGTTAATTTCTGATTCAGAGGAGAAGATTAGAGTGGTAAGTTCTTCTGCTTCTTTGGAACTGACAACTTCGAGATGTAGCCTGCTTGTCTGTCGGAGTCATTTCTTTAATCTTTATTTACTTTTGTTGCTAGGTTGCGTCGTGAAACTAATGAGGAACTTTGTGCTATATAGCTGATCACTGAAGGGGATTTGATATTGGAGCCATTTCTCTAATTGGCAAAGAGGTTCTCTACTAAACCATTGCATAGAAATTTTGGTTTTATGCCGATGTATTAATTATGGATAAGAGTTAAAATATGTGGGCAGTACTTGTAACATGGATTTGTGAAATAACACCGAGCCTTTTTTCTATTTCTTTAGTGGAATTGAATAGTGGAACACGAGGCTATACCCGGATTGAGTCATTGCAGTTTGGTTTTCCACTCTCTTAGTTCGATATCTTTGCTGAAAGTGCTCATATGATGCTTTTTTTTG